>DVQO01000271.1:0-21299 GCA_018231785.1 Danaus gilippus
GGCTCTTAGTTCATCTAAACATTATAATTGTGTAAAAGGATTAGGTCTTGTTGAAGTGTAATTATATATGTTTTGTTTGATGTGGTGGGGGTGTTGAAATTATTTTAATACATCAAACGAAACGTAATTACAAAACAATCTAATAATGTCATAAGTAAAACTAATAATTTGTATTCTTGAGGGTGTAAGAAAATAAAGCTAGTTGTCACTAAGAATCCAAACTGATTCAACGTGTTTTAATATTTTTTTCATTTGATTCGTAGCGTTGATCATTTTATGGAAGAAAGCTTACTTGTTATTCGATTATCCTTTGCTTCTAAGATATTATATTGATCATTTATATGTTATTCATCAGATTGACCAAGCGTGTGTTAATCTCAGATGTAAATTCATCTCCAGAAGGAGATTGGCAACGCTTCATTGAATATCCGAGCCCGTCTATAATGGTATTATTGACAGACAAATTGTTGGTTATAGAGGTTAACTGCAGATAAGATTAAAGCTATTATATGGATTGCCATTTACAATCAGATGGCTCTTCGCCATGTTACTCAATCTATAACTCCAGATTTAGATATTTATATGTGTAGGAATCGTTAGTAAAAAAATCATGACTAAATGTGTACGTTTTTTTTAAATTTAATTTACCATCTGAAATTGTTGGGTTACAAAATAACGCAAAAATTCAAAGCATGTGATTTGATAAATTGTATGTCCTAATTTGAGAGACTGCGTGGATACCTCATATGAGCCAAGCATTTTAATTTATTCAATGCAATTTCGTTTATAACAGTTCGTTTAACATATATAAATTTTAAACGCAAATGAACTTTTATAATACAATATGAATATTATTTTCTAGAAAAGTATTACTGAAGAAATATTTGTACGTACAGAATATACGAAATGATTTTATTGCAAGCAGATTGAATGTAGCGCAGTGTATAGGTTTAATCAATTCATGTTTCTGAAAAGAACATGTACTTTCTTCAATCGAATATTTGATTTAAGTCTATATTTAGTCTGCAGTATGCTAAGAAAGATTTACGGAACAAATGTAAGGAAATAAGTAGATTTCAACCATTAATAATTTTTTTTTATAATATATATTTGTAAGATATACATATAAATATGAAATATTATGAGATATTCAAAATATTTATCTTGAACTAAAGTAAAAAAGGTGTTATTGCTTTATTTTCTATTAGAATATCTCAAAAATGAACTCATACAGTGAACAAAATCTGTGACGACACATTCAAAACAATGTTAGAGAATGCTTGTTATTCAAATATGGAGATGTTACCGTGTCTTTTCATGGAACAAACTGACCTATATCCACGGCACCGGAGAAGTGCTCAGTTTATTGAATAGCCCATGTTACATTTTTGAATATATATAATAAACATTCTCTTTTCAAGAGATCAATACTATACAGTACTATGTACTTTTAAGTGAAAAAAAAACATAAAAAATTATTTTATTTAATAACTGTTTTTCCTTAACATTTAATTAATTTCTTAATATGAATTTACTCTTGTGTAAATAAAATAGGGCAAAGTTTCTACGATGGAAATTTTGAAAGAAAAGAAACAATAAAACTTTATTAAGTACCACTGGGAAGGAATGTAAGTCGGGAAACATTAAATAAATAATACTTTTGTCACATTTTTTTAACGTTGTTATAAAAGTATTATTTATTTTATATTTTATAAAAAAAATATATAAAATTAAAATTTCACTGAGATATATAGTGCGTTGAATACAATGAAGATTCAAAATAGATAAAATATTGTTTCTGTTATTATTCCCATTATATTATATTTCTAGGCAACATTAAATAACAGTAAACTATACATGAAGATTACAACATATAATGTATAAGCAACAAATGTATAAGCAACAAATCGTTCATTTCATACGAGAAACTAAAATGTATTTTTGTATAGAGGACCCATTACATGAACAAAAGAAATCGATTACTTTGGACAAACACACTTATATGTGTCATTGGAATTGTATATACGTTGAAACCAAGATATTAAATTAAAAAAAATAAGAGATGAAACCCGTGCTGTTGCCGGGGCAATCGCTTTGCAGGGAGAGGAGTTTCAACAGTGCTTGGGACTTGCGACCCAGGTGTAGGTTTAAGGGGCTCATATCTAACACGCGTTAAACGCTCACCTCCAACATCCAAGCTCCTCTCTCTACCTAACCAAATTTGAAAAGAACCTGCTAGGGCTGCTTTTGAAGTACGTTCCAAGAATGAAAAGATATTATTTCTGGGCAGACCCAAGACTTTTAGTAGATTGTAGAGAGATTTATTCGTTATACCTCTCGCTCCCACTTCTTCCGAGTAAAAATACACGATGAACCTATTTCGAATGAGGTCTTTCGTTAGATATTATTTTAATTTTTTTTTCCGAAAACGTTTTGTAATAAAAAAGTTTTGTAATATCATATGGCTCCATTGTTCTGCCGATGTCTCAACTCAATAGCTCTTCTGGACACGAAAGTTATATTAAATGCACCGTTATAGAATGTATTAAGTTCAATAAATTCCTATTTGCATTAGTACTTATATATATTTATATACATTCACAATTAATACACATTGGTCTGGTAAATCGGTTTATATTTTGCAATTTATATTAATCCGATTCGAATACATTCATTTCAGGTTAGGAATAGCTTCCATTGAAATTAAATTGAAATGTGAAGAACCTTTTGTATGTGACTCCCTATGCCTGTTGTTGGCGTATCGTAAAAACCTTGGATAATTTTTCCCGAGAGGATCTTTACAGAAGCTCTTATCCTTTCAAGGAAATTATTAACCCAAAAATTTAATCACTTTCACATTATATTCATTAAAGTTAATTTATAAATAAATATTTAATTTTTGCTAACTTAATATTTACATACATTTTATGAATTAGATGCAAAAATTGTTCTTTTTAAATATTTTTAAGTAAAGTTTAAAACTTATTAATAAATTTTGATTTGGTTACTGCTATCCAAATTTTTATACAAAATATTAAAAATTTTACAGCCAACATATATATATGTTACTACTTCTATTTCTCCTGTTATCAATAGTTAGTGTGTTAATAGAAATATCTGAAGTTCATGTAACAATTGAAGTGAACTACACTCCGGAACATTTTAATAAGCTTGACTCCAACAACAGAACTTTAAACAATCAGAAACCTGAGAAAATGTATTCGATTTATTATATGCAAAATATGGCAGTAGAAGATACAAAAGTTTTATTAAATAAGCATCTAATTGAATGTACTAAAAAAAAATGTATCTCTCTTACTAACTACTTATCACATCATTACATAATTTGTGTATTTTTTTTTATTTTTACACAACAAGTAAATTGAAGTGAATTTCATTTAAACTGAACTTGAAGAAAATTTTAATTCAGTAGTAAGATACTTTTCTCAAAATAAGATTGCAAGATTTCATCTGAACAATAAAACGGTTGCGTATGGACTCATACATGCATTGCCAGTTGAATAAAAGTCTGTATTTTTTTTATTATACTTATATTATATAAAAATGTTGTGTTCCTATACATAATATAATCTTTGTAACAGTTTCAGGATTTGTTTGAATAAGATAGACATGTAAACAATTAGGAATATTTCGAGGAAGCCCTATATGGAAGAGTTAAATAAAAATAAATTCATACTCGTAGTGATATTCCGGTTTACGATATGGAAACCTCGAATTGCAGGTCAAATTAAATGCCTGGTTTTTTTACCTTTTAGTTCCTGAAGTTGAGACTATTTCGAGTCTCTTTTTAAACCATTTCATACCTATACTAAACGATAAAAAAATGTTGTTTTATACTTCTGAAAATAGACGGATTTTTGAGACCATTAAAATATATTTTTAAATCATTTGAATACCAAGATATGATTCATAAGTTTTGTGATAAAAAAAATCTGTTATCAAATAAAAGGTACATAGATACATGGTGGAACGTCTAATTATATTTATTAATATTTACAATCTCTTTCTTAACTTTAGGAAATTGTGGATGTATAGCATTATGAAGAATAAATAAAGAAAATTATTTAACAATCTCACCCATCTGGATTACTTTCATATTAAAGTGTACTATGAATATAAAACTTAAAACATCAGAAATTATAAATTAGAGTGTCTCGTAATAATAACTTGATTGTTTTGTATTCTTTATAGTAATAGCAGGGTGGACTTAAATATAGCTTTGTTTACTGTAAACACTATAATGTACAGGAAACATTAATCTCTATAATTAATATTTTTACATGACATATCTTTCATTTGTTTGTTAGTCATTTGACATTCGTCCTCCCAAGTAAAACAATTTTCAGCAATAGAATTTTAAACATATTTAATTCTCAATAATCTTACTGCAGACTACTGTGGAAGCTCCTTTAATCGAACTTTACATTAAATTTATTATCTTCATTATAAATATATTTTGGTTAAATGGATAAAATAACAAGGTATTGAAAAAAATGTGTACAATAAGTGTTAATGAACGTTTAAATTCTTTTGTCACTTTGTTGCTTAATAAATATTTCATCTGTACATCTTCAATTATTTTTTGGAAGTCAGTGATATTTATTATAATTTTATTAGAGGAGGAGGAGAGGCTTCTTCCGTGAAATACGTTTTGAGGTCATGTTTTGCACGTTTTCTTCTACGAAATTCGTTAGTAGATATATATTTTTTGTAGATTATTATAAGATTTTAACACTATCACTGTCGTTACAGAGTTTGATTATGTAAAACAAAAATGTTCTAAAGTTAACACAGAGTTATATTTTTTACTACAATAATAATTTGATTCCTTGGGGTGGCCTTTAGAATTTTATACAAAAATCAGTGAAGGTCTAAAATCATTAAACAGTAATTTTCTACAATAGATTTTCATACATTATCAAAGAAATTCAATGTAAACCATTTGCTATCTAATTAGGTAATATTAGTACATGCACATAATTCAGTTTTATTTTCAAATAATAAATCCATATTTACAGTGTCACTCTTTTAATATGCTAAAATATTTAAAGGTGTCTTTAAGAACTCAAATTACGCTAAATTATTGGTACAGTATCTTGAATCCTAGATTAAAGACTAAGTAAAGAATAGACTATTTTGAGAACTATGTTAAGAATATAAAATATTGAAAAATCGCACATATATGTATTGTTAGAAATATTTGGGCAGCACTTCCACTTAGATGTTAACTACTCCACAACTTGTAACCGAATCCCCAGTCTAACACTTGTATGGTATTTAAAATAAATAATTATTACTAACAGTATGTATGTATCTATAAAAGATAATTTTGATATTTAATTTAAAATGCATAAAATACACTATCGAATATATTAAAAGTAACAAATATCTGATAGTAAAATATTGCGAACGTTATTCGTATAACGGATAATATTTAAAAAGTTTAACCATGCGAACATGACCTAAAAAACTTTCATAAAACTTGAATCCAACACTAAATTGAAGAAATTTTATACGGAGAGATTCGAGTCTTTTCATAATATTTTCCTTATCACATATTTCAAAAAATTATTTTTATTCAATTTGTACACTAACTGGTTTTCATAAATTAAGAAACGTTTCACATTCCACTAGTTTTCATAAAAAAACTTGTAAGTTCTGAATGAATATTTTCTGCCTCTTTTGATGGCTAGCATAGTATCTGAATCTTGGAAACTTGCCAAAGTGGTAACCGTATCTAAGAACGGAAGCTGTGCAGACCTGCCAATTATCTTCCAATATCAATTACCTTTATACTCTGCAACATTACGGAACGTACTTTAAACGTACGTCTCGTAATACATCTGTAATTCTCTTCTTAATAATCTTCTTAATAACCGAGTTTGATTGAAATTGGTCGGCTAAGAGTTTTCTGTTGTACGTTAAATATAGCTATATAGAAGGCTCTAGAAGAATACGGCTTAATTCTACCGATTTCACTTGATTTTTTAAAAAAAATTCAGCTCAATATGGCTCGACAGCCTCATTCATAGTCCTTGGAATATACTGATAGCCTCAAATTATCAAACATTGATCAGACCTAAAATCTTAACAATCTGCGGTTCATTAAGTCAATTTAAAAGTGAAAAAGTACGTCAGTTCTTAACGTCGATACAGCTTCTGTTGCAAAATCCAAATCGTGATTGAGATACCAGTGTCATACCTTGACAGATATTGAAAAATGGTACCTCATTTGCTTTGGGCTTCATGAAAAGACGTCATATGGTGACCGTGATATGGTTAAGATTAATGTCTGCCTTACTTAAAATGGACGTTTTGTTATTTCATAGAATAGAGAATCGAGAATGTTTACAAGAATTACAGGATTTATACCTTCTCCTAAGTACCATCGGATGACCAGACGGTTTTTACGTTCTACAGCTCCATTTTAACCTATGGATAGGTGGAAAGATATTAAAAATTTAAAAAATATCAGAATATATTTTACCTTCACTATTTAGATTAAAAACTAGAAATAATTAATGATATCTAAGATTTTCGTGTATATTCATTTAAATAAAACGAGACGAAGTGCCCGTGATCACGCTTAATACAAAGGAACCGAAACGTTGGGATTATGCAGTTGTAAAATAATAAATATCTAAAAACCTTAGTTTTATTTATACCAGAGTTAAATTTGATACTTTTTACAACATTGTTTTACTTTATATAAAGAAATACAAGAGCATTGAATGCAAACAATAAACTGTTACTGGAAAAATATGGTTGTATATTTTATTTTATGACGGGTTGAGATTTATTGAATTGCAAATCTTATAAAATATTGTCTATTTTGAATCAAACTTAGTAACACAAACAGAGAATAAAAATATTTTCGTACTAGATTTCTATGACTTTCTTATTTTTAAATCTTTCCAACTTGAGTCTTGTAAACAGTACTGAGTCTTTGTGCTCTGTTACAGTAATAGTTAAGACAATATTGACACGTAACTTCTCAGTATTTCAATAATTCACCGCACTGATGCCGAATTAATTGCGTCGCAGAGATAGGAGTTTTAACAATCCCTAAGAATTTCGACCCAGATGGTGGTTGAGAGGGCCTCTAGCAAACACACGTTAAACTTTCACCTCTTTCTAACAAACCGAATTTGAAACGGATCTACTAGAGCCACGTTCGACGTACGTTCTAAGAATTAATTGATGTTAGTTGTGGACAGGCCTAAGTCTTTTTGTAGATTGTGGGGAAAATATCTTCACAATGTAATAATAATTGAGTTGATATACCTCTCGCTCCCACTTCTCCAGCATACAAATTTACGAAGAACCTATTCTAAATGAGTTGGTTAGTAAACTCGTAATACTTATTGACTTCAATTTCATGGTTTTTGGGGAAGTTGGTTTCCCAAGAAATCGTAAGCTCTATTAACATCGCGCTTTAAATATATCTGGTTTGAGTGCCGATGCACAAATATTCTTTGGGATTTTGTATAGTTTCTCAACGACTTCTTCTTCTTCCTAGCAATTTACCAGTTTTAACCAGGGTCTCCCTTACATCTTGTAAATAGTTTTGGCTAATTGTTTTTACGACCAGCCGCCTGCCTGACATCAACTCCCTTTGAGAAATTTTTTATAGTTTCTTAACGTATCCATCATTAATGATAGAGTAAGACTTGACTTTTCACTTTATGACACTAGTGCCTTCTCTCACAAAACCTATTCGATCGGTCGTTTATGGTTATTCCCTTCCTGCTCTGGCTACCGAAAGACTAACTGCTTCACGAATGATTTCCAAAAACCCTATCGCAACGACCGCTTTTCAGGAGTGCCCAAACCCCACCACCAAATGCTTACCAACTCCAACTGCCTTCCCAAGTTTCGATACCTTTACCCATTGAACTAAATTATTCTGATCTGGGAAAGTCATTTGGAACGTATTAAGATACAATATTAGCAATGGTGGTGACATCATGAATTAAGGTTCGCCATTTTAGTGCTAATGGAATGCGAAAATTAACTATATCTGTAAGAGTACAGATACATAGAGATGTCGATACTTGTTCTGTATCTATAGACTTATTACATGAAACTTATTTTTAGCATTTTCGTCTTGCTAATTAAAATAAGTCAATATATTTGTATCTTGGCCCTTCTTACTTCATCCTAACCATACTCTGTAACTTTGTGCTCCTATCATAAACTGTTTATGGCATTGAAGTCTCTAGCTCTGGGGCATCTCGGTTTTTAGAAGGGATTTAATGTCGTCACAGTGAGATTTTACAAGATAAAAACCTTGGAAACTCTTAGTTGTTTATAGAACTACGACGAACTTTTTTATGTAGACTCTTCCCGAAACTATTACGACTCCCAAACAAAGCTCACTAATCAGCCTATAGCGCAGGCCCAAGCCACAACTTTAACACCTTTACGAAATGTATACGAAATAATTGAAAAAAAAATATACATTTAAAAATTATAACCGTTTTACCCACTACAATTCTTAAATAAACTAGGTTTTTTTTGCCAATCAATATTTTCGTCCTTCTGTTGAATTTGGTTACCTTATCCTTCTGATTATTTTTAAGTGAAAAAATAATATGATGATTTTTTCATGGATTTTTTAAAAGTCTATCATACAGTTAACTCGATAACATTATCCTAGATATTTCAATAAAAAATATATAAATCATAATAAAATTCCCTGATATGCAATAAGTCGATACAAGATAAGCCAATATTGGTCATATTCTATTTATAAACGTCCTTATAATATTTTGATGAGGATAATTGGGCAATATAGAAATATTTTTCACATTTATCCAGCTTAATTAAACCTGAACTCTTATGGGAATAGAATCCAAAAGTATTCCAACCTTAATTTTTCATAGCTAATTAGTTGAAATAAAGTTAATGACCACATTAATGACACGTAAACGTGGCGATATGATGTCACGTTTAAAATAAATTGCTACTTTAATTACAGCTAATAAATAAAACTTATTTCACCTTATTATTTTGACTAAAATATTTTTTTTTATATATTGTCATTTCTTTATAGTCTATAATAATTATTAATCAATATCTTAATTCTTGGGCCTTATTTAATTTAAATAAAAAGTAATTATACAGAGAAACAATTATTATGAAACAAGGTTTTCAAGGGTATTCAGAAATAACGAAGCATATTGTTCTGATAATTTTTATTCAGGCCAAAAGAATCAATTTTCTAATAAAAATATCGTAACAATTTATATTGTTAACTATAATTCAAAGATGGTGTATGTACATATGTGTAAAACTTTGTCACTCAACGAATTCTATAAGGACTTTAAACCTATGTGGTATATTTTCTATAACAATATTCTACTAAGCATTGTAATCCCTGGAGAATTAGTACAGTTGTGAATACTTTCTGCTTATGAATAATCAGTTCCTGGGCATGTTGATTATACAAAAATTTTATATCACCGATAGCTTACTTATTCTAAACATTGAGGTGGTGAGTCATTTTTTACATATTAAAAAGTCAGGATGATCTATATTTAGTACTTTATAATGACATAACAATACCCCAGCATAAGATTATGCTTATGAGCCTCCAATTTAATTTGGTATTAATTGTTTTATACAAAAATACTGTTTCAGTGAAACTTTACATTTCGGATATTTATTCAAATAATTAATTGTTTTATCATGATTTGAAAATTAATTCATAAAATGAGTATTTATATAAATTATCATATTTATCATCTCAGTGTAATTTATAGTAAAATATATGAAATTTATAATTTAATTATACATTGTCTCAAATAAATCAGTCCATAATTTCTCGAATATAACATACAGAAGTGTTGAACTACCTCCTGGAACCGAGAGTGTTACAAACTTAATGTTAACATATTAAAATTATCAATCGTAATTCTGTTTTCACATCCCAGGATTCAATTGATACCTAAATTTACCAGTCAGTACTTACGTAATATAATGATTTTAGAGTTTAAGAAAAATTCCAAGTACATATCTCCTATATTGATATTTAGATTTAGCTTTTGAGTAATTACATAAAAAATACTCTTGAATATTTACAACTCCTTTCATTAAACTGATATTGTCAGTATTTATTTTTAATTATCCAAAGCTTTGAAAGTTGATGAAATGTTATTTTGTTTCCAAAGTGTGTTTTCCTTTTCAACGGTAGGATAATGAATTATTTACGAATTTGAATTCTTACATTCATTAAAAATATCCACTTATTATTAACTGCATGAATTTTTGACTTTATGTTAAATATATTTTTATTGATAGAATATGATTTTTCGTTAAATATGTTTTTGTGTAATGCAGTGGATGTAATAATGAAATTTTGAAATTAGTTCCCCATATTTTTCCAGTATTGAGATGGAACAGAAACTGAATTCGTTTCTTCTTTCTGTTAAAAAATTACCTCATAATCTCCTGGCGGCTCTATAACTACTGAACGGCTTCATTTATTTCATTCATAAAGTTGTGTGGCCTGTTTTAATTCGTAAAAACTTCTAACATATTAAAACCAAGAAAATTGTGTAGCAACTAAAATCAAAACAATCTAAACTTCCTTTATCGTAAACTTTTATACTCTAACTTTAAACCTCACTTTATATATTGTTTGCTAAGAATTTTCAAAATAAGTTTCCGTTTCTTGACAGTTGTAGCACACTATAAGAGAGATACCAAATCGCCAATATCATTTTCAAATATTGAATAATACTAATGTCGCGTTATATTATTTTGTTTAGGTCGGTATCAAGGTCTTATAAAAATAATTCATAGTCAGAAGGTATTTTTCCTAATAAAGTATATAATACTTTATTTAATTTACAATGTAAGCTACATTGACTAATAAGTATATAAAGACCTACACTATTATTTATTCTGAGAATGTGTCCAATAACACTTACTTAGTCTTTGTTAAGGCGAAAACACTTTATTCATGTGTTCTTTATACGCGGTACTTATCACTGAATTTATTTGTCAACAGTCAGAAGTAAGAACGAGCTATAATCCTTACCCAGGTCCTGGTCTTTATGATTTTTGAAATTACAGGAAAACGGTTATCGCGTTTATGTTAATATATAGCAATCGAATACAATTCAAATAGGCAAACAAATAATATATTGTTATATTACGGAGTGTGGGCAGCAGTGTTAATCAATCTTTTAATAAAGATTTTGAACTCATATTTTAAAATAATAAAAGTAAAACAATACTTCATATAAGGAAAAACTTATCGTATATACATATATTGAGATCTGCAAAGTGTTTAAATAAAACGTTCAATTGGTTTTTCTATATCAATTAAAATTTAAAAAATTAATATTATTATTGTATATTTATATGCACGAGCTTGAGTTCAATATTTATTTTAGTACATCCGTTTTATTTTCTTATAGTAATTAATCACAAACCTAACACAATGCTATAAATGTTATTTTATTTAAATTCACACATAGATCGGCAACTGTTATTATTGTGGTTTATATCAAACATTGAATGTATTTATTTTGTTGAATTGGGACATTAGCCAGAGGTTATAATTTATATTGAATAGCGAATTCAGTACTGAAATTAATGCAGGACATATCGTTAATGAAATGGTGACAATCGGATTGAGCGATTTGCTTTGAAATCCAATTCGGGATAAACACGCAAATGTCAGTCATTATAAGGTTATCCTTCTTATGAAAGATACGTCGTACATTATATATAATTCTAATTTAATTGGTAAGTTTACGAGAAGTAACATTGTTTTTTATTGAACATATACCGATATTTTTGAAAAAAAAATACAAATTTTTTTTGCTTCAATTAAGCATCATTAAATTTGATATAAATGAAGAGCTAATATTAAACTATCTACAGATGTCATTGTTAAAAAGCAATATTGGTTTGTTACCTTTTTTGTTTTTGTTGATACAGGGAAACTCTTTTTACGAGCCGTCCAATCGGCCTTAGTGGGGCCGGAAGGGATGTGTGAGACACGACCTGGACAGGCCCCCACTATCGGTTTGTAACCAACTTTATATGCTTTAAGGTAATCTTAAAAGTTAATTTACAGAAAAGATTAGAAACAGTCTAATGTAATCATTGCTTTACTTCGTTGTTAAAAATTATAAATTATAATATGTTAAAATTAATGACACAGCTCATTTCCAAAATGTAAAATTATGATTAAATTAATTGAAAGAAACATTTTCTTTTCAGAAGGCTGTCTTGTGAGACAAAGCTTAGTATAATGGGTGATTAATTGAGAGAATCGAAGTGTTTTGATGATTAATTAATCCTTAATTATTGGACCGAAGAGATTTGAGAATACGCCTGAAATTAAAGTAACGTCATTTTAATCAATTGTTATTACAAGGTTATTTCCTTTGTTAAAAGAAATATTTGTTTTGATTTCTTCTTAATTGATTTAATAACAGTTCACGTATCAGAAATATCTAAAAAGGGAGCTATGAGCGCGTATGTTTTTCTTAACTTTACAAAATTTTGCAAGTAATAAAATTAAATCAGTTTAAGTTGCGAGGCAACTTCTTTTCAAACTAAATGGCTACCGTACTCGTAGCTTTAATTTGTGTCCTGTCATTATGAAAAATGGTAGCTAATTAAATTTTTCAAATGGTTCGTGTAATAAACAACTACTTATATCAATATTTTAAATGTTCAATATAGCAGACAAGCAAGTGTTGTTTACATTTAATTCTTAACACAATACCAACTATCAGGTCAGCCCAAACATTTCCACGGTCCAAATCCGATAGACTATATTAAACAACAATTGCGACCAATCATAACATTATTGGTAAATTTGAGATAAGCACTAAAACAACAAATTTAATTTATTCTGTTCTTTAATTGTTAAACTATAAAATGAAATTGGATGCTTCTATTTTAGGGACAAAATGCTTTTTGAATTTCTGTATTTGACTACAATTTTATGTCTTAAAATTTCTGAAGAAAATTAATGTTAATAAAGTTACCATTAAAATTTTATCATATTCTTGTCTTCGGCGCTGTATTTGTTTATTTTTCATCTTTTATTTTTAAAATGATATCATTAAAAAAATAGGTTATGTCTCAAAGGAATGTAATGCGTATATCCTATATACTCGTATATAGGATATAGAAACATTGACGATATTTTAAAATAATGTACTTGTCATTAAAAGATATTTATATCTTCAATGAATGTTTATTTAATATATGTATGTATATAATAAAACTGTTACATTATTATGATGCTTAAGAGGTTCGGAAAAAGAAAAAGGTCTCTAAATTTAATAATATATTGATTCGGAGTAGTTTCATGTATGTATTATATTTAGTTATAACTAAAATTTTTGTAACAAATAATAATTATTGGTCATAATTTATTCAAATAAATAAGGTAAAGTATATATTTGATCGAGGTCAAGTGATTTTAGGGGCCAGCCTAAGAGATCAACATAGTATTCATTCAGTAAACATTGTACTATAACGTGCTGTGATTTGTTGCATGTTAGACTTTTATCACTGCTTCAATCACCAAACAAGTGCATTATTGGCATACGGTGTCTTCTTGATTTTTCAATGTACAAATGTATTTCCCATTATTGAGTCACTCTTCACATAACAAACAGCTTTTTGCCAGATTCACTGGTAGACATATCATAAATTGTTTTCTGATAATCACGGCTTCTTATTTGCATTTTTTTATACAGCTTTCAATTGGCCACCTGACTTACATATAGTACTTTAATTCTTTTTTTTTTCATTTTTTCCTATTATTTATTCCCTCCTGCAGAGCAATCCTCACACCCTAGCCACTTCCTATCCTTAATAAACGTAACAAACTTACAAACAGCTTCTGAGCATCGCTTAGTGTGACAATTTTTAATTGTGTTACTGTGTATTTTATGCGGTCAGAGAGAAGATATAGTCATATCTTCCCTCTGGACACTTCTGGTCGCACCAAGGAGTTTACGGTCAGTGACCTTTTAATAAGTCTAACGTGGATCTTACGTCCATCATTATTTTGTCTGTTGAAGAGGCCCAAAGCATTACTGCTGTATATAAAACCTAATCTTATCTCTCTCAAAATTTATGTTCGGTCTTAACCGAAACAGTTAAATTCAGTGTAGTCATTTCCAAACACTTAAATTGGATCATTATATCCAACAGCATGCTACTTTTAGAGTACTTATCTTAACTAACTTAATTTTCTTCAAGCTTACACCAACAACTCAATAAAAGTCAGCTCCAATTCGAGCAATTTCCGACAAGTGATGTCTCTATTTAGCACACCATCAGTCCTGGACACTCTCGCAGACCGACATATATTTGTTTGCCGCCACCCCAGCCCTGGCTGGGCAAGCTACAACTTTGCTACATTATATACCTAAGCTTCAACTTGGCCTCAATTTGGTAACATTATTCTAGCTTCAACTTGGCTACATTAATCAAGTGGGCCACATATGTTCAGAGATTGTCTAGTCCTCAGAGTAGCTTACACTAAACGCGGTCTTGATGTGGGTGGGTTCAACTACAATCATATCGATTATCACTGGAAGAATCAATGGAAGTGCGAAAACGCGCACAACCCTCTCAGGTCTCATCCTTCTGTTTTGATCATAGAAACAATTACAATACACTACATCTATACAATGCCGTATTGGTAGCTATTCCTACAATATTCCTCGCCATCCCCAAAATAGTAAGATTCCTACTAGATTACGTTTAGGTCCAAACGGAAAAGTTCTATCCCTTTTTCCAATTCCAGGTTCATCAAAATTTTGGAGATTTCTGTAAGCATTTCCGGAAAGGAGGCAATATCTCTGAACATTGCTTTTCAGACTAATACACAGCCGTGGCCAGTCCCAATTTTTATGTGAATAAGAAAAAAATTACCAAAACCCTCTACAAACCACAAAGCCACTGAACACAACGGCCCTATTCAAAAGCCGTCAAGTCCAATACCCTTCAATACGTCGACTTCGGTCACCACCCCCTACCCCTCACCTCCAGATCTTCCCAGATCTGTACAATGTACTCAAGTTTTTGAAAAACATTTTTATTATTTATTTTATTTTATACGATAAATATTAGTCATTTTTACAGTTTATTTTTCAGTTTTTTTTATTTCTAAAATGTTATGTAATCTTATGCGATTATTTTATTTACTTTTTTGAATTATATTTTAAATTAGTTACGAAATATTAAGAACTATTTAGTTTCCAATTATTTATTATTAGTTTTCTTAAATAATAACCATCTCAGTTATGTTGTTAATGTATTACTTTGAGAAACTTTCCAGACATCTAGTACCTTTTCTTAAAATATTTGTCAAATTCTGTATTCAGTCTTACACCAGGTTTTAAATCAATGGAGTAGTTATATAAATATAATATTCACTATGATGAAGTAACTCAAGTGGGTTTATCATTTATTATATAAAATAAAATATATTATATAAAATACTTTAATGACACTATTTCAAATGCCGCTGTAAAGCAAAAACATATAATCACGTCTGTTCTCAGGTAAGATTTTCCATGAATTTTAAATTCATAAAAAGTCTTTTTTATTCAATAATAGTATTAAATTAAAAAAATGGAGCTTGTTAATAAAAATTGTCTTGGAATGTTCTCTTTTGAATCTGCAGTCACCGGCAAAATTTTTAAAATTCATTTCTTAAAATAATTTTAAATATTTATGTATTTTATATCCTAGATTTACACGAGTACGTACTTAAATAAAATCATATTTTTAGTTACAGTATTAACTATTCAGTAAAAATCAATCAATATGCCGTTAAATTTTATTTAGTGACATCACATGGTATAAACAAAATTTGCCTGAAATATAAATACTCCAATTCATGTACCTACCTTCTTTTGTAAGAATATCATAGTTGTAAGCTTTTCTTAAGCTCATAATTAAACTTCTTGACATTAATTTTGACCTGTAATTAACGCTTACAGCATAAATTTTTTCAATGTGAAATTTTACGTCGTAAATTTTAAATAGCAATGATTTTTCGTTTGTGAGTAAAACGATCAAAGGTATCATTTTTATGTAATGTTGGCTAATTCTGAGTGCTACTATTCCATTATTATAAAGTTTTTACTTTTGACTGAGCTCCGCAATGTGATTGAAGAAAATTTGTAATTACTTGTACTTATAGTAATATACGGGTTTTATCAAGAGTGTTAATAAAAACTATTGTATTATTAACAGAGAAGGTGGCTAGGTCTTATTTTTCTAAATTTAAAATCCCCTTTAATAATTCTAACTTAATTTAATTTGCCTTGAATAATTCTAATTTAATTTTGTTTTACAACTCCCCGAAACAAGATTAGATAATCTTGTATCTTAAGCAATATGTTTAATAGCAAATTATTGAAAGTAATCATTTGTAATGAACTATACTGTAATATTACTTTCTTAGTCAGAGTTCTTCTTAGAATATTATATATATTTTAAGCTATTCGAATTCTTCAAAATTCCGTTTAGTAGCTAGTAGTTCAGTTTAACATTGCAGTTAGAATTAGGTATTGTGAAAAATAGCAAATTTGTTATCTTTTATATATTTTTTTGTGTTATTTATCACCTTATTTAACCTGTAAACAGGAATGCTTCTGCTAAAACAATAAAAATTACTTACAACGTTGTTTTTAAAATTAGCTGTACCTGAATTATTATTTTATTACTTAAACGCAATATTAAATCTACATAACAAAACACTTTAATAATTTTTAAACACTTTTGCCTTAGCTTTAATAAGTTTACCTCGGTTTTATATTTAGATTTGCCGTTTATGGCCTCTTTTTTAACTAACCATATCCTAAATATAAACAGAGGATGAATTAGCCATTAAGTTAAGTAAGTAACTAATGTGAAAAAGTAAACTTCTAAACCAAAACTGATATAATAATCTTCTGAAATAAAGCAGATAGTACAAGAGTTCGTTTCGTTCGTCCGTGTTTTTATATAAAGAAAAAAAGAGATTTTGCAAAATGATATTAAAAAACAAGAATTACACAATTAAATTGCACAGTATCTCAAATAAATTAATTCATGTTATGTCGAATATAACATAAGTGTGGAAGGTAAATCTCCTAGAACTGAAACTGTTACAAAATTAATCCATCACTGATTTTAGGTTAATATTATATACGAGCGAATACCTTTTATTTACGTAATTTATAAATACGGAAATGCAAAATGCCCTCATTATAAACAAAAACAACAACAAACAATAACGACAACACATACCGCCTTCTTTAGCGAAGACGAAGTCACGCTTCATACACCCCAACTTGTCCTCCATACAACGTCCTGAGCCGAAGTCCGGTCTCTTAGAGGCACCCTTAGGACGGACGAACTCCCCAGGCCTCTCAAGCCTTAATTTGACGGGAAAGTCCCATCGGGCAACCCATCTCACCCGGTGAAAGTGTCAAAGCCTTATGGCTTCTAATGGACCAATAGCTATAAATAAGTAGAAACAAAAAAAATTAAAACTATTCTCGCTCGATCCGTCGCACGGATCGGACTTCTGGGTGCCTCTATGTATGCCTTCAATAGCCTGAGAGCTTGAAGATAATCAGGATCAAAGCCATTTGTGACGTCACTAATGCTGACGTCACTCTGTTTAACACCATGAAACGGTAATATCTTTTTTTTATGTGAAAAGTAGCAAACTAGCAGACGGCCCACTTGATGGGCAGAAGTCACCGTCACTCATGGACATCCGCAGCAGACATGTTGCGGAGCATTGCCAACCTTAGTTTTCAAGGAATAGGGAGGCTTAGTGATAAGGAAATGGCTGGAAAGGGTGGGAACAGGGAAAGGGCAACCGGCTCCCTCACTCATCAAATATGTCCCCTTTAAAGACAATTTTTTAAATTATTTATTTATTTTAAATGTTGTTCTTTTACAATTAATTAAGATAAAACAAAATGTTATTTTTCTGAAAAATTCCAGCGTTAACAATTATAAATAATATTTTTATATGTCTTTCATTAAAATGTACAAATGATATTATAATATATGTACATGGTTTACTAGAACAGTATTTCGTTATGTGTATTGTAATTTAGTTTTATATAAAAAAGGTACAAAAGAATGAGGGATCAAAAAGGTCCTTGAATATATTCTTTTGTGACTATATTGTTTTTGTTAAGTGGTGCATAAAAATCTACTAAAATCAACCCTCTATATTTATATGGAAGTCAATAAACTTTCTTACAACACTGCAATATTTATTTAATTAAAAAGTTTGAAATTTAAAACTGCAAAAGTAAAGTTTGTGCTTCCTTTCTGTTTATAATTTCGCTAGATTAATAATGTGTAGAGAATTTGCATAATAACTTATTGTTATAAATAAAAATTTTTAGGCACAAAAATCTAGGATTATAAGTCACATTTATGTCTATCCTTTGTTTTTGTTTTAACTAAAAAGTATTCTCGGTTTCTTTAATTAGTTAGTACAGATAGTTTTAGTAGTAAGTAGTAGTTATAGTAGTAGTTACAGTTTCCTTTTTATGCAATAATTTTAAATATTTCTGCAAAAGGGTGTCGTTAAATTGTTGATTATTCATCTGTTTAAAATAATAAAACATTCTTTACACTTTAACAATTTGTAAAAAAATTATAACTTCGATTTAAAACATTTTACTTCATGTTTCATAACGTAATTCGGGCTTTTTATATCATATTCTAAATCCCGGCTACCAAAATAGTACCACAATTCACAAAATTCTACTTGTGCACAAATAATGAAAAAAAATGTTTTTTATTTTTCAAGTGACCCTAATAGTAAACATTATATATATTTTTCAATAAGAGCATGTAAGTAAAGCTTTTAGCTTTTTTATTTGTTACTCATTATTTCGCAAGTATTTTTATTTTGATAATTTGTTTTATTTATATTATAAATTAATTGCACATTTAAATGTATTACTTGCTGACTCAGCATTTAAACGAAATCGTGTTTGTGTAATAAATTGTGACATTGAAAAGCTTAACTGCGCAAAAACTCAATCATCTGGCCGTTATAGGTTCCATAAAAGGGAATTTAGAAGAAAATAAACAAATATTAGATTTTTTCGACCAAGCTGTAGAGAAAAATATGGACGAAATAAAATATTTTAATACAATAGTTATACCTTTTACGTTTTCTACCTTTTAAAATATATTTTTTACTTGATGTATATTTTTTTAATTTTGTAACGAATCAACCAGCATTTTATTCTTTTATACATAGTAAACGCCTTATTAACATATATATTTTTGTGTTATTTTATGTAGATAATTATTGATAATTCTGTTTCTAAAAGAAAATATATTAAAAAAACATCGCTTGATGTGTAATTTTTCTATTTAAATATATATTTTATATATATAAAATAATGAGGTAGGTTGTTTTCTGTTCACATACTAAAGCAATATTTTAAATGTTGTTCAAATTATGAAATAGAAAATTTTTAACTGTACGGTTTCAGTAATAATAAACTTATGCATATAAAAGGTTTTGCATTGAAATTTCCTTAATTTTATGAATCTATTACTCTGTAGAAATTATATCACAACGTAGCAGGGAAATACTATCCTATCGTTATGCTTAAGGCTTAATTAATATGCAAATGTCAAGTTTGTAAACTATGCCATTTCATGTCATTATGCTTAGTAACATAACTTCTTAAAGTGTAATGATATGAATAAGAAATTTGATATTTTTAATTAAATATATAATTTGAATTGACATGGAATTTAAAACAAAGTCCCCTTAAAACCGCTAATATAAATAAACATTCTATTTTACTGAGAGACTAATAACTTTCCATACAACACCTGGCGTTTATAAATGGAATAATAAAATCGAAATTAAACTTCCGCTTAGAGAGCATGTAAAGGCTTTGGGATAGGTCATTTATTACTAGACGTAATATATTGCGATGTATCAATTTATAAATCACATAAATTAATTAAAGCGATATTATTAAACTAATGAAATAACGAACTTCATTCAGCAAATTTATATTTTAAATTAACAAAGTGAGTATTTATCTGAAACTGTCCCAGCCTCTCTTATTGAATATTGTTTGTGATACTGAATTTATTGCCCTTTATTTTTGTACTTTATATTTATTTCCAAGCTACCAAACCACTATAAAAGTTTGGTTAGTACGTTATGTATGATGCCAAGACAAACAGGAAAATAAAAGTATTTTCTTCATTTCATAAGTTATGCAAACATTTCATAAAAAAATATTTTCATGGTCTCATATCTTCAAAGTATAAAAAAATCACTTTAAGCATCTTTTTTCTGTTTTGTATTACTAGTTTAAAAAACTTTTTTAAAATGAGGATAATATAAAGACCTATATCACAAAAAAATTATACACAAATATATACATATAAAAAACTTCAGAGTTTTTAAATCCAATTATACAAATACATGGCTACATGTGTATTGTGTAATCTTGATAATTTATTTAGGTGATTGGTAACTTAATGAAAAGCCGAATTAGTTACCTACTGGGTAGAGATAATCAATTTAGGTAATATAAAAGTCCTGACTGGGCCTTACTCAGCAGCCAAAATCACAAAAATCACAATGTAGAAATGATCATTGGAAATATTTTCTCCCGCACACAAAAAGGGGATTTGTGTAAATATTTTCGTATCTTATTGGATTAACAATATTGTATTAATACAGATTCTCTAATCTCTATATATATACATGTATGAATGAATGGTTATAAGAATTGTATTGATTGCTATTTAAAACTTATTAACCTAAGATAATTTATTATTTGTATAATCTTTTAGATTTAGCTAAAATCAGAAAATTTTACTAAATTCCCTTTTGCTCTAATAAAATAATTATTATTTAAATATCTTCTTACAGTCAATAGACATATGTTCATGAAACATCGGATATACATAAATTTAACTTTTTAAATTGTTTCAATTCTTGATTAAGGGATGTTGTTAGAAAATCTAACAGATAGTACCTCAGTGTCGATATGAACATATTATAAAATGCTAACTTCAGCGATTCGAGTCAGGGCTCGATAATTAATTAGTAAAGCAACCAGAACCAGTTATCTCAGAGGTTGCACTTTCGAATCTGGCTGGTGTCTATAAATTGTTCATTCTATATTTTTATTTAATTCTGCAATAATTTACCCAGTTTGTATAATATTTTATATAAGTCAGTGGTGGCCTAGTGGTTAAAGGGCCCGCCTCTCGTTGCCGAGGGC
>DVQO01000272.1:0-21289 GCA_018231785.1 Danaus gilippus
ATTTATGGCTTTAATAGGTAAACTCCAAAAATATAAATAAAAAACGTAACAGATACTTCTTAATTATAGGGTGATGAGAAGTTCGCCGGGTCTTCTAGTGAATATATAAATATGTTGGTACATATAACATGAAACTAAGGTAGTTATATTAACTTTTAATACTAATATATTATCCCGTAATGTTAATAAGCTTCTGATGTTCATTGAAAAAGAAAATGTAAGAGAACAAAGTTATGTAAAGATAGCAGCTTTAAAATTGTACAACTAGTACAACATTTACAAAGGATTCCATTGTAAAAGTAACATTAACTTTTTTAAAGTCTGGCTGAGAAAAATTAAATTGAACGGTAGGGTTTATTGTCGTACGGAAAAACCTCTGTACTTGCGATTTTTAGGAGACTAATAGGAATCCTTATAAATTCTTCGCACTCGGCGTAGGTTGAATGAATGGAAAAGCTTATATAATTTTTCTCTTTGGTAAATATTTCGTGTTTATTTATTCAGGTTTCCGAGACGTATATGCGTTTAAAATTTTTAATAGTGTCGCACGTTCAGTATATAATTTAGGGTTGTGAGGTGGCTAGGTAGTTGGTCCTTCGCTTTGCTTTGATGTCACGTGCCGAGTAACGTTCGCTTCATTGGTCCACAGTCCGTACAGCAAGGGAACATTTTCGTCTCGTAACCGAGCATATCAATATCACTGCCCTATATTTCGATATTTTGTAATACTATTTTTTATATATCCAATATTTAGACGAAAAATCTTGCGTCTATTTTGTATTCGGGCGTGACGTCATCAAAATATAAAACGACCTTATTGTGTGAACGCTCGATCTAATTACAGTAGTGACCGGAGTCCGGACCAACAATATATAGTACAAATATATACATAAATGTAAATTATATTCTAGATATGCATTTAATGATTGACAATTTCCCCGCTGCTTACCAAATCCATTGGGGGCTGTAATTGCTTTAACTGTTTACAAATATTGACAATTTCGTGGTTCATTTAAAAAGACATACTTTGCATCTACGTTTCGTTGTAATTATCAGATGGTGATTTAATTTGTTCTGAGCAAATATAATGAATTTAACAGTTAAATTAGTTTTAATCTATTATTAATGTATACGGTATATTCCATTGAAATTTGTTAAATTTTATATATTTGTGACGAATTTAATTAAATTTTACTTTATTGTGGCTCTAAAAACATGATAATATATAATATAGAGTCAAAAGTAAAATGATATTCCATGCAAAATAATGGTTACTTTGTGTTAACAATCGGCCACTTTAATAATAAAATTTGTTGTTGTTTTAACTGAAATAAAATATAACATTAATTTACGTACGTATAAATCTTTCAATTTCAAATATAGCTGAAAGTAATTTGAGGTTTAGAGTTGGGTTAGCCCTTTGTGAGCTGATGCATTGGCTAATTATTGTGACAATTGCTTTTTGTTCGAAACTAGCTTTTGCCCGCGGTTTAGACTACGTAGATGTTGATTGTGTCTCTTGTGAAGTTAATAAAAACAAAATCCAATTGTGTCACCAAAGTATTGAGTTTTATTATAACCGTTTATATGTATACAGATTTATTGTGTCAGAAATCCCCGCGGTCATCAACAGAATGTTTATTACAATTCCATAAATGATTTCAGAATGCATAGTGAACAAACATACATACATACTAACAGACGTGGGTGTTCATATAGAATATGTATTTAATAGAATGTTCAGGTAAAGTTTGTTTCTAAGACATCAAAGGACTTTAATTTTCAAAGTGTGGCACTCTAGGATTCTGTTTTATATTTTTACCTTTTGATAAATAGAGCTGCATTTTTCATAGAATGCGAACTTATTTATTTTACAAATATTTTAATGCTATTTTATTTACAGTTTTTTTATTCATTATTTTTTATTAATAACATTGACTGAATCTCAGTTATATGTATTTTATAAAAAAAATAGTTTAACACATCCAGTAATTATCGACCCTAAATGAGAGTGTTAATCTGTTTTATGTATCGTTTACATTTACCTTGTATATGTAAAAAGCTTCGTTCAAACTGAGTACCAGTTGGATGTGAAACTCCTTTATCGATTGGGTGCTAACGACGCGACATTCACAGGTGCCTTTCGGCGACAAAGACCAGTGTGGGGAGTTCACCCTGCGGCACGGGGATTGGGTCCAGTTCCAAGTGGCAACGGACAGACGGGATCAACTCAAACGGGCCACCAATATATCGCTGCTGGATGAGTCATTCAACGTATCAGGCGAAAGGTGAGCTGCTCATATTATTGTCACTTCTTGTTTTTTTATATCTCCGTTCTTTGTTATCTAGTAGGTATGTTTGTGGCTGAATGGCTAATATTCGACGCCATGTGTAGTGAAGCGTCTCGCTGGAGTGTCATATAGTCGACAATGTTAGTTCGCACACAATTTAACACGTACTTAGTTGTACAATGCTTTACTAGTGTTAGTAGGTAGGTTTGAAGAATATTTTTCATACTTCTGGATTGGAAATAATTATTTAACCCTTAATTAGAGGTTATTATAATATTGAAATGCTTATTAAGGTCGTTGTCCTCGTAATCGTGTATCGGTAACCTGTCGTCGGGTCAGATCAATCAAACCTGGGTCAATAAAAGACAATTAACGGGACACAGCTATTCACTGATATTGCAATTTCATCTTATCCTTAAGATGCTTCATTAACTATAGATATTTAATATCAATGGAAGACAAATTCCAGAATGTTGGTAATTTTTTATATAAGAAAACATTTTATATTCTATTATTCACGAACGCCGGGCGCTTTTAAATAATAAGCCGGTTAATAGTCTCAGAGTTCTCCTTTGACTTAAATAATGCACTTTTGCAAAGCGGAGATATGTATACATACTTTAAATTCGAAACCTAATTTATTTTAAGGTAGAAGATGTTGAAGAATATATTTATTAAAATAATTCTATAGCTGTCAAACAATTTAAAGTACCTATTATAGTTTATAACAAAATGTTTAGACAGTATAAAAAAATAAAAATATTTTTTCATTATATTACCTAAGAGGGAAGTAAACGCGATATTTATTTACTAGTTAAAATACATTCTGCGCATCCTAGTTAATGCGATAAAGTTCTGAAAGGGAAATGCCATTAAAAATTACTATATCGAGTATGGAATAAATGTTTCTCTTGAAAATGGGATTGCTTTACTAACGCGATGCTTTTTCTTTTACACGATACATAGGCTGTTCCTGATAAATAAATGACCATTAAATGTGATTTCGCTTTAATTTTAAAGGAAATTTTAATTGAAATGTGAAATGATTTCTAAATTACATTCTCGTTAAAATCTTTTAATATAAATTTAATATAACATACCAAAGTTAAAAAAAAAAACTGAGACTGATAAGAGACGATTAGTCTTAAATCTCTTTATATTAGACAGAAAAGTATTTTGTTTCTTTTACAACCATTATAGTGAAGTGATAAACAACACCTGTTTTGATATATTTCTGTTATGTTGTTCTGAATATTAATTATTTATGTAAAATGATGTGTTGTCCATAGTTAAGCCTCTCCCAGACGGTGGTCAATGCAAAATACATTTACATTGAACCGTCCGCAAAACTAAGCGCATTAATATCGCACGTTGGTTATAGGTAAAATTTAATTAATAGAATCCATTCAATATTAAATGATTGCTAACATCACTGAAACTGTAACTGAATATAATTTAACGAATTTTATATCAAATTACATATTCTATTAATATGACTGAACTAATCATGTTTCACCACAATTTAATAAAAAACTATGTATGCTATCGTTTCGTATAATATCCATTAGGAATATCGAATTTATATATACCAAAAAGTAATTATGTGGTTACAGTCAAATACTCATTTGATGTATAAAATAATTAATTAATAAAGATTTATTTCAAAATAAATAAGATTCGACAATTAATAATACTGTCTACTCTAAACTTTGATGTCAGTGTTTCGTATATTTGCCTCCTATAGGCAATAAATTTTTTAGCCACTATGTATTTTACAACTACTCTATATTCGCTAATGGACTGACTTGTTTTCAAAACAATTTGCAGTATTAATATGAGAACTAAATGTGATTTGAACAGGGACTTGCATCTTACATGAATAACTCTTCAAATTTGTCTCTTATGTTATTGAAAGCCGATTGCAAATTAATAGTCTTATTCGATGGAGCTTCATGAAACAGTATTATAATGTTTTGGTTCAACGGCCTAGTTGGTACAATTGGACTAATTGGCATGGAATATTGTTTTGATAACATTTTCATGGTATAATGAATATACGATATTTAGAGCAATATTCTAAGAATAGATGAGGATGTTATTATGTATACATTTTTATCTAATAAGAGATGGTTCCACATTTTAATATATAATTGGCAATTTCAATAGCTTATGTATTATGTATTTATAATTTTTAAATAAAGTTACATCACAAAATAGTAGGTTTACATTAATTAGCAGTATAAATCTAGATCCTCACATGGAAGTGAGAAATAACATTTTCTGATTTATTTATTTAAGCTTTGTGTATTTTTTAGGTTATATAAAAAATAACACGTAATTAAAATACATTTGTCTCAAGAATATAATAATAAAATTCTAAAGTCGCATCCCCCAATCGTTCAACCCTAACAGGTGAACTTAGTTCTTTCGCGTTTCCTGTCGGGAAAGTACGGTAATTACCTGACGTTAATACAGATCGAGTGTTCTGTTTCAGCTATTTTACTAGTGTTGTCTTTCTTTGTGCAACTGAAATCAAGGTTTTATATGAAACTTGGGCTTATAAGTAAAAAATAAACAGAATTCTTTATATAAAGGACATCTTAAATATTGTCCTTTATACAGTTATATGTATGGTAAAAAGGTATATTGATTTTTTAAACGTCTTATTAATAGATTTGCGCTTCGAGCTCCAAGTGTCTTATACGGACCGACAGTATAGATTTATATTTAGAAATCTTTTGACAGTTCTTGTAAAAAAATTATATACTTATACAATACTCATATAATAACTCTATGGACTTAAACATTTTGTAATAGAAATGTAGTTTAGTTATAAATGTACTCCATACAGAGTGAGTGCTTTCGTACTTTGGTCGCACTTTACTTGTTCACGTAAATATTGATGACTTTATGTTCAATTAAGATTGACATATTTGACTAATTGGTATAAATTTAAATTAAACTACTATTAAATTGCGTTAAGAGGATTATTTGTACTAGTGATCACCGAGTGGTCGAATATAAGCTTAATTATTTTCCAAACTTTAGTTTGGGAGCTGAATGGAAATGTCATTGACCTCTACAACAGAACAGAACAGATTTCTTATATATTTCTTAATTTCCACTGGAATATTATGAACTATAATTTCCTCAATGGGAGGTGGAAATAAGGCGTATATATACATATCATCACCGGTTGGTTTCGTTTATTAATATAAAATGTATGTACCACTTTTAAAACGTATTACAGTATGTTTAAGATGCATATACATCATTATTTCTTCTTATAAATCAAGGCTCAAATGTAAAAGGCTAAATATATGAAAAACGAAAATATCCATACCGAATCGTTTCATATTTGCGTAAATAACATAAATATTAAATAGCCCCTTTGAGCAACAGAAAGATTTTAAGTGAGTTTTTGTCAAAGGTAAAATGTGAATTTTTCAAAATGCATACCAAAAGTTTTAACATCCATATTAAAATTTTCCACTGTCCGTTAAAATTTTCTTCGTTTTCTAAAACGTTAAAAGGAAAACAAATAACTTCATGTGCAGAATTTGTATCAACAAACGGAACAAATATTACAGGGACGTTTTTGTCAATACACGTACGACTCGCTAGTTCACTGTAGCTAAATTCGAACTTTTAAAGCTGGTCAACAAAAAGTTTTTTAATAAAAAATTACAAGTCACATAAAAACTGAGAGTTTAGTGAATGTTTCCGGAATGTCGTAATGTGCTCAGCATTATTAAATGCAGCAAAGGATCATAATTTCTAAAACATTTTAGAACAAATATGTATGGAATTTTATTTGTACCCGCGTAAAGGACTTTTACAGGTAATAAAGTGAAGTGAAATATACATACAAACTTGTTAACATTTCACAAATGAAATCGTACTTCTTCTTTTTCATAAAACTTTTGAGTCACCCGTTCTTGTGAGGTTTATTTTCTTTTTATTTACATGCATTGCGAACAAAAATGTTCATCCTTAAAATCCGAACCTAAAATTGTATGAATTGAAGTTATAACCTGTTTTAACTAGGAATCTTACATAAGTTAACATTCTCTATTCAATGGAACACCTCAGTTTTATAATAACCCATTGTAAACAAGTCCCTAACAAGGAAAGTATTGAATTAAATCACTAGTACCACTATTCAATTCTTTTCACTTTGTTATAACACTTTAATTAGTTTAACTTTAAATTTATTCTTTTGAATAAGAATGTCTTGAAATACGATTTTTCCTCTTTAGTACTATAGAATTTTTACTTAATGTTTAAAATGTATTATTTATATATAAAAAATGAATATTATAGATATTTTATTTTTTCTTGTTTTTTCTTTAAAATATCATCGTTATAATGTGACACGTATGATGCTGTCAGTTCCTGTACTGGTTCAATACACTAAACTGTTTTTGAGTACATATTGAAGTTTAGTATTTTAAGAATTTTATAAAAAAGTTGATTCTACCAATTGTCATTAAATTCTTTACCTACATATGATGACTAAGCTAATATTTATATATTTGTTGGTACCAGACGTGAACAGGGCATTGTTTGTTCCTTGAGGGACGGCTTCGGTTTCATCCGATGCGTGGAGCGTGAGCAGACCATGTTCTTCCACTTCGCCGAGGTGTTGCGTCTCGGTCAGGAGCTGAGTGTTGGTGACGAGGTTGGTAACATACACCGAATTGATATATTGTCAAAATGTCATAAAACGACGATAAATGTTTGTCGCATTACGAGTAAGTGTAGTAAAGAGGTTATTGTTTGTCAGGTTGAGTTCACGGTGGATCCATTATCATCCTTCTCCAACATGAACAGCCGCCAATCTGCTATACGTATTCAGCACTTGTCTGCTGGTTCCGTACAGTTTGAGTCCCTAGTAGAGCGAGGCGTGCGCGGGGTCGTCACCAAGGAGGCGCATTACACCAACGAGAGTCCCAACAGAAACTCACCGAATGTAAGTACCACTGCAGGCTTACAAAAGTTTATAAGAAACCTACAATACGGACTCATTCATAAACACATAATCGAACCGTTCCTAAAAATAATTCTCGTAGTAAACGTATTTTTAAATTCTAGTTGGAATTTTTCATTGAGAATTTTTTTTAACTTTTACACTATACTGGTCGTAAGTTTTTATGTGTTAAGTTAACAACGTGATATGTATCTGGATTCAATATTGAATTGTACAAAATTAGTATTACTATGCATACTTGCATCTACTATATGTATTTACATATGTACTGTAGGTGCCTACAGTCGCCGCTTGATTGGCGTCTTCCTCGTTGGTGATGATAATATAAAGATTGGTGCCACCACCAGAATTATGAGTTCATTCTATATAACGGCGGATTATGCAAATTTATTCGATATTTTTCTCGCCACACTTCAATAATACCGAAATACTACATGAAATAAACGCTCGACATCATGTCATATAAATTATTAGTAGGTATTCAAAGTCATATGATACTCAAATGTGTAATGTCTATCTCAATAAAAAGCTTTTTTCAGCTTTAAATCGTGAAACGTTTCATACATTTGATATTTTAAGTGAGTTCATTTTAACGAAAATTGTATGTTTAACAAAGAAATTATTTATTTTTTAATGTTAGTGCACAGTTTTTAATATATGTAGGATAGGTATTAAAATTTATTTAATATTATTATGTATCGATGTCATATTAATAAACAACATCGCTTACATAAACAGAAACCTTAGTTTATTGAATGCAATAAAGAAAGAGTTCGAATTATTGTCAAAGATTTATGAAATTTGCTCACGGATATAACGGACACCGCTTTTATTAAAAATTTTAAAACGACAGGAAATATCAAAATACCTTTAATGTAGAATTTAGATTTTGAATTCTAAGCTATCTAGCTCGCGTAGAATACTGGGGCGTTAAGTAATAAGGTTAAGCATTAAAAGCTTTACACCTTTAACGTAATTTACGAATTTCGCTTAGATAATGTTAAAATGGAAAATACAAATTGGTATTATCACTATAGTAATAATATTAAACTATTTTATATATATCTCAAAGTTAAATGAAAACGTCGCTTTATAACTGGACTATGATAAGAGCTCTTATAATTAAATTCTCTGCTGCCTTATTAAACTGTTATAATAAATACCTTCGGGAAAAATGGGGATCAGACATGACAAGCCGCTGCAGCCGAGTCTTGGCTGCAATTTCATTAGTCTCTTAAAAACATACTCATATAATGAAATTAAGATTCCATATTTAAAGTGGATTTGATGTTACATAACTTATTCTAGACGTTATATTATTAAGATATCTATAAATAGTATACCAGGGTACCAGCTGTATGATGTACGATAATCTCTCTTGGAAAATACACATTGAGATATGGAACAATAGTAGTTTTTAAATTATATTAAAATGTATTAGAAGTTACCCAGCAACAAACTTGTATGAGAACATTCCATATTAAAGATGATCTAAAGAAAAATGAGATGAGAAATAACACCAGATATTTTTAAACTAAATATATGTTTCTCGTAATCTCTGAAATATCGAAGTAGGGAATAATAGTTAATTAGCCCGCACGGTTTCAGACTAAATATAAAATTTTATACAGACTACTATGCTATAATATTTCTATAAGAAAAAAATCCTCAAATAGAACCTTAATTGTCTTAGTTTTCCGTATCCAAGGATACTAGAAAGAATTCTCCCCGAGAGTATTAAAAGACAGAGATTACACGGGAGTTTCTTGTCTAAAAGTATTATACTCGTTCATTATTAAATTGTTCAATACATTTGTTCTCTACTATATTTTTATTTGGAAATTTTTCTTATTGTACTTAGTGAGCATTCGTAAAAGAATTACGTGATTGGTTATAAATTACTGAAGTGTTTACAATGTACGTTTTTATACCTTTCTAATTACTTTTATTTGACAGAAAAGTTAATCTTTTCTCTATGTTAACAATAAAACAAAATATAATACAGCTGATAGTTTTATAGAATTTCCGGACTGTCTGATTGACGTTGAGGGCAATATTATCAGCCGTTCTACCATCGAGTTAATTAGTTTAAACGACAAAGTGTAATGGTCGACTGGATCAAAGCTTTAGGCAAAACACATTTACGTCATACATCGTAAATATGCTTCAATACTACAGAGCCCGCATGTACACTTGGCTATTGATGATACCGTACAAAGTATGTTGTGATATACAGAGGCTCATAAATTGATCAAATTATATTTTTCTGAAAATGTTATTGTTAAATACAAGTCCCAAGATTTTTGACTCATTGTCTATCGCATAATCTTAACAATTCAAACATTCTCATTGTTCATTAAACATTAAGAACAACTGATAGACATTCTCACCTCGTCTGTCTGTGATCACGGTTGTTGCAAATTAATCGAAACGTCGGTAGTATGTAGATAAAATAATAAAAAACGCGTAGCAAATCCGAAAATATAACTTTCATTCTAACATTGTCTTTACTATAGGTAATGTTTCAAGCAATTTTGAATGTTACAATAAACATCTTCATGTTTATTGTAACATTCAAATATATATCGTATAAAATGTAACTTTAGAATATACTTTTATTACAATGAGATAGTTAGCTAACATAAATCCGGATATAACAAACTGTGCTTTCATTTAACAAGCATGTTTTACAAACGTTCTTGTCAAAACCGACCCACTTGTCTGCTTTAATAATTAAATCGAATGAGTACGAAATAACTAAAACAATCTGAATATGTTTTAGGTAAATCATTTCCATTTTCAGGATAATATTAGTTTTGAAAAGCTAATTTTGAAGTGACGCGAGGAATACGGTATATTAAAGCTGTTGTTATTCGCTAACGTGTCCGATTTCATTTTGATATCGGATGGTTTTGACGTGGGGTGGGTGAAAGGGAAGGGTTGAACGGCTGCATCAATGTAATCCTTTGAAATTTGGAGAGCGGAGATTTTAGTTGGGAGCTCCCAAAACACAAAACATACATTCAGCAATGCATGAGTACTTAGGTCGTTTAGGAACCATATACAAAACTGAGTGCATCTGCCGAGTTAGCCAATGTGATCTCTATTGATAGTAGGATTTAGAGAGGTTATTGTCGTGTCATTGAATAAGCGTCCCCTCGACCCTCGCTAAACTCGTTAATAACAGGTAGCGAATTTGTAACCTACGACGGAAACACAATTGTATGCCACTTGATTTTTTATTGGGGTTTTGGTCCGACAGTTTAGGTCTAATCAATATCCACGGTTGTCTAGCTGCAGAGGGCTTCTACATCTTAATTTAATTACTTCTACTCTAAATAGCGTTGAAGTTTCCATGCGGCAGAACAAATTTGTATACCAAGTCTTTGTATGACCGTTAAAACTTTATTGTGAGGGTGTTAATTACTTAGGACTTGACTGAAAGGAAGAAATCAATTCGTCCGTGAATTTAATGTTATAGAAATAAATAAAGATTGTTTGAATATAATTATGGATGTATGTTTGACACTTTACTGTAATGTTGTGTGTGAACTGTTAACGCTGCGAAGGCGTCATGCCATGAAAGGGAGAACCCTCCGTGGGGCTCACCGTCGGACTGGCGGGTTGTGAGTATTGTAGGATACAATTTGTGTTCATTGTAACATGCCGACATCACAATACATCGTTATATACACACATATACAGAGACACAGACTACAATGAGAAGGCAATATATAATTGACATATTTGTGTTATCATATTGTAAAACATGTTGTACCTTTTAATTTTATTTATATTATACTGTTGTTATATTTTACTATACGATACTGGCATTCTACTTTAATGAATGTGAAAATTGACCGTTTAATTTTGTTTCAGGAGTCCGGTATCATAACGTGTCAAATAAACAACATGAAGAAATCTATACCATACACGGTCAAGAAGTGTGAATCAAAGATGCTGCCTCGCGTGGGCGACAAAGTGACCTTCGATCTGTATCAGGTAAATATATTTTTAAGATTATATGCACATACTTATTCTTATAATGGACGTCACACGTTTAAAACAATTAATCTTGGTCCAATGTATGCAACATCAATATTTATAAGATCCACCCCCAGAGGTATAACAGTCTTATGTAATACATACTAAGATATTTAGTGAGTTTGTTTCTTAACGTATCCGTGATTCCGTATTGAATTTTCTGCAATCGGGTCGTCTTAAAAAGGACTGAATTTTACATTAATTTATTATTCACTATTTGTTGGTTTTTAACTTTTTAAGTTCTCCTCGTCGATTTATGTTTAAATTTTGTTTTATTAATAAAGTATTGAATATCTCGTCCAATGTTATCTGCTAGTCTGTCATTGGACTTAAACTATAGTTTTGGAATGTTATTGACAAGTTACCAACAAGCTGTAAATACGAATATAAATGAGGTAGTTGTGTTAACGATAGCTTTTATTGAAGTGGAAATATCTCAAAATAACTTTTGTTCAGGTGAAGAGGACTAAGGAGCTGGTGGCTATGAGTGTCACGATGCAGCACAGCATGACGAACGGGCGGATTGGAGGGGCGGGGGCTGGTGGGGGGTCGGGGGCGGGCACCCAGCAGGGCTTCGTGGCCGCACTCAAAGATGGCTTCGGTTTCATTGAGACAGCCGACCACACCAGGGAGGTGTTCTTTCATTTCAGGTATGACGTCACAGTGGTAAGTCACTGTCAATGTCCAGTCTAGAGAATCCAGCGATACATACTCGAGCACAAAGAAACAACTATGTTCAATAAAAAATATACGATGGTATTACATCAAAGCAGAGATAGAAAACGTATGAAAGCATTTTATAAAAACCTATACAAATTTTAACTTTCAAATACTTTTTTTTTCGTAAATAACGGCTCGGTTAGGAAGAGAATTATTGAAAGCAAATAGCTCGAAATAAATCGCTTTTAGAATAAACAAATGGAAACTTAAAATACACAAAACTTCCGCTAAAACCGATATCGCATTGAGTAACGTTTCTATATTTGCACTTGTAGTGATTAAGCTGTGAAAAAGTTTGCCGCAAAATAAAATTGTACGTTTAATTAAAAGCTGGAGATTAAAGGAGGATATTTCGTTACCTTCAACGACTACGGCGGATGGAACATTGATTTTACCAATTTGCTTCATTTAGTTGAGTGTTGTGCAATTAAAAAATTCATTTATCTGTATAGGCGTTTGAGAGATTTTTATTAACGGATGTTATGCTTGTGACTCACTGCGAATTTTTATTTTTTTATATTTACACTGAACGCTCTGCGATTGTTTCGTTTGTTTTCTATGCATGTGCCTTTATTTTGTTTGTGTTTATTTTCCGTTTATTGTTTTATTTGTATATGTTTTTTTTACATTTTATTCTGCTGTGCAATATAATAGCTGCGAATGATAAATTTGTGCGATTGTTTGACTCGGTTATATAATTTTGAACAAATTCTAAATTTAAATTAATATTGGATAGTTACAGTTGTTCAGATCGAAGGTCGTACAGCTCAAGTTGAGTTTTTCTTGTCTCGCACATTTCGTAACCTTGGAACAGTCGCTTCTGTGAAGCGTAATTGCGACTTGATTGCTCGCGAGCTATTTGTGATTTAACTACCTTTGTTGAATATCATAACCCCTCTCTGGATGTTTGTCCGCATAATTATATATACTAATGACGAATTGAGGTATTTTTATATATTTTGGTCATTTGTGTTATTGATTTTGGACATCACGTTATCAATTCACGTTGCGCTGTTATGTTGTATTAGCAATGATATTTATTTTTTGTAATTTTATCTTACTGTACAGTGGTATGTACCACTTGTATAAAAGAACATGAGGAAGAAATGTTAAAGTTGCCTCCTAAAAAGTACATTCCCAAAGTCGTATTGAGTAAATTCTAGACTAAGTGATCTTTAAGCATAACACAAAATAGCCTACGTAAGGGAGACACATGTCATTCAATAATGAAGATGCAATCCCATTATCTGATATCGATGGTCCTCACATGTGTTATTAATGGCGTCTAATGAACTGTAACTTATTGAACCGTATCTGAAATTAATAATTAATTAATGTATCACCTGTACCGTATGCTAGTGATTATTCATTACCTTGTGTGTAGTATGGCAATTTGAGGTGTGCGATGTAATAATATTGTTAATTAGTAATATTAAGGTACGATATATACGTATTATGGGGTAAAGTGGAATATTGTCCAGATAGCTCTTTTCAAATACATGCGTGTGTGAAGAAAAAATGTCCCGAATTCGACCCAGCACGCTTTACTAGATTGTTCAATATCAGTATATTTCAAAGTGTTTGTTTCTTTACAGTAATCTGGAAGGCAGTCCGGATGTATTGGAGTTGGGTTCAGAGGTGGAGTACACTGTGGGTCGTCAGAGCAGCGCTAGCGGTGGTTGTGCCAGCGCCGAACATGTGCGACCACTGCCTCGTGGGACTGTGCCAGTTGCACGACCCCTGGAACCTCCTCTCACCGGCACCGTGACACGTACCCTGAGAGCCCTCAACCCCGACCAGGCCAAGTACTCTGGTAAAACAAAACTACTTAATATTTAAATAATCCAATTTTTATCATATGAAAATCCCAGTATTGTGGTAAAATGCAATTACTTAATATCAAGCTTCTTTAAATAGTCAAATTTATTGTCATATGAAAGCCGCAGTTTCATATTCTCGATATTTTATTCTATCCAAATATAAACAGTTTAGTAATATATCTTCATTATATATTATGTTAAGGTTTAATCCAAGTGGAGGGAGGAATGACCTACGAATTCGGCATCATGGGTCTAGCGAGCAAGCGAGAGATTCTGCAAGTTGGTGATCCGGTCACCTTTCAGGCGGACATGGAAGGTCGCGCTACTAACATAGTGCCTATTAGAAAGAAGAGACGGGCAACCGTAGACGCTATAAAAGGTATAAAAATAAAATCTAATGTTCATGTTACTAACTATACAAGAACAATAGCGTTATTACAATTAGTGCCATGCTCCATTCAATTACTTCTCTACTAATTAAAACCACGCGTCTCCACAGTTCTTAGACATTTTATATTACATTTTAAAGATGCTGAAGTCAATTTATGTTGACTTTATATTTAATTATTTATATGAAAATATTTTTCATAACTTCAAAAAAGGTCAGTTAAAAAGTATTTAAGTAGTAAAGATTGCTTTATTACATTAGTATTAAGTCTGGAGAAGTTAAATCGAATTGCACTATAAAATTTTGTCATACGTGGACCATCGACAAAACAACAATGTTTTTTATTTTGTTTTTATAACAATTTTAACACCTTCCTATTGTGACCGAAACGGATGTTTTAATACAGAAGCCTCTTTTAATATGAATGTATGAATAAATTATAAATAACTTAATATATTACATCGTCATTTCATAATTGAATTGAGCACCATTAACGCATCCTCAATAATTCGATTGATTAAATCTTTCACTGTTATGCTATTTTAAGTGTTATTATTATTAATTACTTTCGATTATAAAATGATGCTTATTATATAATATAATGGCAGTTTAAATATTAATTTATTAATGATCGTGTATTATATCTTATAGGGAATTACTTTGAAATTTTATTTCCGTGATGTATTAATGTTATTTACTGATCGTCATTGTTCCGGGTAACAAATTCAAACTAGTTTCGCAGCTGTCCTGTCTCCTATTCGGTATTTGAACCAGATTCATCGAACTTAAATTACTTGTCTGTGTTTATACAGCCCATTGATTAAACATACGCTAACTTTAATATATAAAATGGGCTTGTTTAAAATTAAAAAAGTTATTTAGAGAAAAGTATATAATATGGAATATTTATATTTTTCGAATTAACTACGCGTTTATAATTATTTTTAACAATATAACAAATTTTTGAACATTTTCGGTTACTTTTGCATCAACCGTGACCACGGGCAGAGGAGATGTCCAAGATCACGGTTGCTGTAAAGTTATTTCAATGAATACTTGCGAAAGTCTTAGATCTCATTATGTTTATATAATATGTTTCATTGTAACCGTTTTTCATAAGGCGGCTTCGGTTTCCTGTCTCTCGAGGCTGAGGAAGGTCGTCGTCTCTTCTTCCACATGAGCGAGGTCCGCGGGAACCCTTCAGACCTGGCGCCCGGGGACGCCGTCGAGTTTGTGATGCTAACCAATCCCAGGAATGGGAAGTGCTCAGCATGCAACGTCGTCAAAGTCGGGTGAGTCTCCCTCCTTTTGTTTGATAGTAATATAGTACCTAGTCTCATAGTTGTTGTTAACTAAATGTCAACGTTCAGAAACTATCTAACGTTCAGAAACTATCATAATCAGAGAATATTTTTTTCTTTTTATACTAAATAATGTTCACAAAATGGATCGACAATGTATTTTTTTTAACAATAACTTGACACAGATAATTGAGATGTTCTTTTTGAATACTGCATGCAGTTCCATAACTCGTAAATGCTTAGTTCCATTCGCAAATTTCCGCTTTGATATTCGTTCGTTTGAAAAATGTTAACGTGGAGAAAATTAAAACATTAAACTCCTTTTCCGAACGAATAGTTCTCTTTATCCTGCAATCCTTTCATTTGTGTTTATTAAAAGGAATGCTTGAAAAGCACAATTCATTTAATTGAAATCGGTTTATTGAAATATCACGACGAGGAAAGTGATATCGTTTTGAGATTTCAAAAAGAAGAAAAAAACATCCTATGTAGAATTTATAACAACTCGTTATTCAACCTTTGTCTTTTATTTTTTGTTGATCAGGAGTTAACGATGAGCATTTTAAAAGGAATATTTAGTCGTAAATGTTATAATTTATGTAGAGAATTTTCAATATTCTATAAATAATATGTTTATTTAATTAAATTTATACATATGCCTTTTTCAATTTATCTTCATGTTTTATTTAAAGTGAAAATGACCGCACAGCTTTTAATTATTATGGTCACTATGAAGTGGTCTTGTGTATAAACTCTTGAAAATAAAATATAATTACGAGCTATTCATTCATTCATAACGAAATTGTAAGAGCGACTGCGTTTTTTTATTTTACCTATGTCCAACGATGATTAAAAATTTTGATATTGTGCGTTTTATGGTAAAATGTAATATTTATTTTTTCAGGTTATAAAAGGACATATTTTTTGTTGAAAATGTACAAATACATTTTTCATTTACATCACCCGTCCATTTCATAACTTTTTCTTAATATTTCCGAATTGTATTATGCACTATATTTCGTATGTTGGATGCCTTTCATCACACTAAAAGCAATCTGTTAACGAGATTTGTTTATTTGTTTTACATCTCTGTGGCGCGTCACTGTCCCTTTTCAAATAAAATATTACATTGATTTGATAACCTCCGGAGGATATATGGTTACGATGGCTCAAATAAAAATATGATTCCACTATTACCTAATAAACTTACATATTAGGCATGAATATTTGACGTCAGGTGTAATGAATGCTTTAAATATCTTTAACGAATCTTTCAGGAGCAACAGCAGCAATATCAAGATATCAAAGCGCGACCGCGAGAGGGAGCGTGAGAGAGAGCGTCCGGAGAGGCCAGAGCGTCTGTTGGCGAGGCTGAGGACGGTGTCACTGGAGGAGCCCGGGCCGCGCGTGCTGGTGCTGCGACCGCCGCGAGGACCGGACGGCAGCCGCGGCTTCCGGCCGAGGAGACCGCTCGCCGACCAGCTGGCCGACTGAGAGCAGGAGACGCGGACGGCCCGACACCCCGCCACCGACACCAGCCGCGCCACCACCCGCCGCAGAGTCTACAGGTTCGGTAAGCAGGCCGCCCGTGACACCGTGACACCGTGACGCGACACCCGCACGGTCTCGACATCACATTCGTATAGTTTACTCAATCACGTATTCACCAGAGACTGACTACCACATTTCTTTAGCAGCGTATGTATGAATAATTTTAGGTGAAATAAATTTTTTTTGTTGATTACATCGGTTTAGTTGTATGAGCGATTGACATATCAATTGATGATTCGTTTTGCTTGATGTGTGTTTTTTTATGAGGTTCTTTTTCGCATAGATACGTTGTTCAAAATTCCATTACTTATTGTCTATCCGAGTCGACACGAAGACGGCCAGTTATATAGGTATTATTTATGCTTCTGTTAATATGAACCGTGTGCGTGCTCAGGATACATAGTGCCTTTACTTTCAAGAACTAATAAATATGTAAGAAATGTCTAAAACTAAAGTGTCTGGTGCCTTATTGTGTTATGAATGAACCGTCAGCTGATAGACATTGTATGGGAGTATGAAACTCTGTATATAATAAACACTTTGTTAAAAGTAATAAAAAAAAAGTTTGTTTGGTGACGACTATACTTATTACTGTGCCTCGATGTTACAATAAAACATATAGAAAGTATATTAAAAATGAAATAAATATATTGTCGTACTACAAAAATATATATAGGAGGAAAATTTAAAAGATTCATGCAGTAACTGTATTATTTCGTCAGTTCTTCCACTATAACATTGTGGCCACATAAGTGTTTTCGTTGAGTTATATACGTATTGTTAATTTAGTATATATGTATATATATATATGGTTTTGTGAAATTTTATACGTTTGTTTTTTACTTTTTTTTGCATTATAATGTACAATTGAATTTATTATAGAACAAATAGAAATAAAAAACGTATACTTATAAATATGTAATTTGTGTATACAAGTGTCGAACGGTGTATTATAATGTGTTTTATTCTGTTATATAATGCATTGATTTTTTTAAAAAGAGATCTGTTTGTTTCCCATAAAATATAATTTCAGTAATGATTCAAAAATTATCGTATTGGAGAGGTGTCCGTTGTCTTACAAATTATAATGATTATATAAAATGTTCTATTTACGAAGATTTTTATATTTTTAAAAAGTATCTCTTTCATTTTTAATTTTGTACAAAGTCAACATCAGAAATAAATGGAAGCGGATTTATAAATTTATAAATAAAGGAGGCTTCTCCAGTACAGAAAATTGTATTTTGAATCCTGTGATCCTGTGATTTGGTAATCGTATGTGCAATAATGTAACTACAAGTTATCACATAGAGGCCTCGTCAAGTGTCCGACTCGGTTGACGTTAACGAACAAAATGTTATATTAAGCTTATTAAAAATAATCGGAATAGAGCATTCATGCTATGTACTGGAATGGAGCCAAAGACTGAGAAAAAAAAATATTTATTGCAATAATAATATTGGTATTAGATTATTTTAATTAGCGATATGTTGTAAAGTCATGCGGTCGGGAGGAGCAGATCACGACCCCGACACCAACAATATCTGATCTGTACAAAATCGGTGCAAATATAAATTATTGTAACAAGATAGATGTGTTGAATTAGATTTTATCTAAATTTGATTTTACTTTTAGTATTCAGACTGAATGTGGAGCAATACGACATGTGTTCATATCCGGTCGGTGGACTGAGGGGCCTCGTTCGTTCGGAGATTGTGGTCCGTTGTTATCATTAAAGTTTTTTGGTGATATTAAAACGAATTTTTTGTATTACTACGTTTGTTAATGCTGTAGTTATAAGTGTATGAGAGTGTCGGCGGACGACTTCGACTAGTCGGACTGTTTATAATCATATTATTTATAGATAGATTATGAAATTTAATAATGTGTTTTCAATTGTATTCGCGTCTCATATGTACGCGTATGTAGTTATTATATAACTTGAAGCGAGTTAATGTCGATAGATCATCGGTCACATATGGTAGTGACTACACCGAAACAACAATCTCAAACGGTTTCCGTGACGACACGCTCCGAGACGGACGAGCTGAGACTCGATGTAATTTATGATTAATTCCAAAGATGGGAATTTTGAACAAACGTTATTATGCTGTACGCTTACAATATTCGTTAGCCTGTAAACGCCCGTGTAACCATGTGTAGTGATAGTGGCAATGCGATATATTAATCTGGATTGGTGTTGTAGTATTGCCCCGGCCGAAACGGGGATAGTTATATGTAAAGGTCTCATCTGTAAGGCGACTGTCTCGTTAACCGACCGTCTTAAACGTATACACGTGCTCTCCTAACGTACGATCGGTGAAGCGAGCGTCGCACATAATAAATGCAGTGCCTAAAAGAACCTCGAGAGGGATACCAAATGTTAACCTTTCAGAATTACAAAACTTTGGAATTATCATAAGAGTTTATTTTATTTTAGTTGTACTCGTATTGATAAGATGTATCTACGCCAATTGTTTACGATCCTCGTACGTGATGCAGTGTGCGCCATGTATCGGCGTACTTCGATAAACTAAGCCCTAAGGTGAGATGCGTCAGTCGCCTGTATCAATGGTTTGTGTAATGCAGTTGCCTCCGGCGAAAAGACAGCTGCCTACTATATTTATAGCTATATGATACTTGAAATAAAGGTCATTAAACAAATACTAATATCAAATTCATTATTGTCATTTTAAAACTACCTGCATGCTTTCACCTGGTGGAGATTTGCTTGAACATTACTGGATGCTAAAATAACGGGGACACATGTTAAAATATTATTATTATCGTTTATTTTTCACATTTGATCATTATTTCTAATAGTAGAAGTAAAAAAAGTAAACATAGTTATTTTATTGACTCTCGTACCAGAGTAATATAATAGAATTTTTTTGTAACACCTATGATATAATTTTTTTTATATATTTTTTTTACATGTATTCATAACAATTGATTATGAGTTTATTACATGTATAAGAAAATGAATTTGTCTACGTACTTGAAAGAAAATATACAAAACAATGCTTCTGGCATAATAATATATTTGAATATAATTAATGTTTCTGCTCAAGTAAGGAACAAGGACAGGACCATTATTGATCTCAGCTTTGTTAAACGTGTAGTCTTAGTTATGTTCAAACATATTTTAACATCACACTTAGCTTCATTATCAGGTAAAGATTATAACAAGGAAAGGCCATCAAAAACATTCAAAAATAAAGAAGTAGCTGATGCGAATGTTAACTATCATTTTCCTTTACTCTTCTACTCCTTCTAGCCTATTCTAATTTTAGTACTAAAGGACTTGATAGTGTTCTGTCCAGAGTTCACTTTCATAGTGTAACTCTTGCTTTCTGAGTTTTGGGTGCTATACAAAAATAGTGTGGTATAATAATAATTTGGAAAAATCCACTTAAACGTGATCATTTTTATTTAAAATTGTAATCTAGTATTCCTCCTGTGATGAATTCGTTTTTGTAACATTGAAGTCTTTATTTGTCACCTACGATCTTTTGTAAAAAAATTGTCATGGCATGCATAAACACAAATAATAAAATGAGTGGTTTTTATGTATAAATAGGAAAAATGATCGTTTGTTGGGAACCTTTGGTGGTTAAATACGTACTCGTATAAATATGATTACTATTCATCTTTGGGAACTTCGCGTAAAGGTACGTCCTTGAACTTTTCACGTATCTGGTCGCATGTGAGTCCATTGAACCTGTTTTGGTGGTCGTAGTTGGGCCACCGACGGATTGCGTTATAGAGGTTGGAGCCAGGGCTAGCCGAGTCAGTAATATCTCTGGCTCCTACTACTACGAAATCTTTCCGCAAGTGACCGAGCTTCACACCCTCTGCCAGTATTAATTGAGTTCGGTTCTCTTGTTCGGGAGTTACAACCGCGTGATTTTCCATCTCTCCTCTGTAGTCGCCTGAAAATTATCATTAGGTACTATCGTCATTCATCATTAGTCATGACACGAATTACTCTAAATAGATTATAAACAAATTCATGCCAGTAATAAATACATCGTTGTCAAATTAAAATTAGAATTATCAGCTAAATAGTTTTTTTTTGTTAAATTAAACCATGAGTCATTATAATTAGGGTTGATACATTTTTAATAATAAATAATAATTATTATAATTACAACTATATTCATTATAACACAATTTCCTGTTTA
>DVQO01000273.1:0-21251 GCA_018231785.1 Danaus gilippus
TCTGCCGGAAGTCACTATTCCACGCGGACGGAGTCGCGGGCAAAAGCTAGTGTTTTATAAAGAAATAATTTAACGACTAATTTACTCAATTTTTTTTCTAATATTTACAATCAGATTACTACTCAAAAAGACACCATTAATAATTTCGAAATCTTTTTTCCATTCAACTAAATTAATTATTCCTTTTATATTTCATACCGCACCATCATGAACATTAGTTTCTCGTTTCAAACATTTTGTGTCTTTGCATTTATTAAATCCTCAAAATTTGTGTACTATATAATGCCCTCTTATTGAAGACATCCAGGGCCGATGATATTTAGTCGTAACCAAGCAATATAACCTTCAAAGATTCCTCGGGGACTGAATGAAATCCGGTCGAACAAAATAACACACACAGATCGAGTTATAGAACATGGCCAATCAGGATATTAGACGTGGATGACAAAGAATTCTATTTTTAAAAATATTTTATGATTCTCGTAATATTTGTTTTTAGTATTAAAATTTGTGGTTTTATTAAATAAAATGAATCATTTATTTTATTTACAATTCAGCGGTAGTTAAAATCGTACCTAATATCTTGTTAGTGGCGCCAGACCGTCTCTTGCCGTACTACTAAAAGAGAGCAAGAAGTGAAACGCAGAAACGATTTACAACTGGGTCAATGTCAGTACATTTTTCTACTGCATCAGATGCCTGCATGATGCTCTCCCTGATTTATATCTTTATGTATAATATATATTTTTCATTATTACTTTCGAGAGTAATTTGACATAATTGCTACTTAATTAAAAATGTTATTGCGTATATTTAATTTGAATATTATTATTTATTAAGTAATATTCCAGTTCATTCTAGATATTCTGATAAACAATATAATGATCTTCATATAAAGTTTCTACTTTAAAAAAATAAAAGAATTCAATGATAATTTAACTCATCATCCACATTAAATGAAAGAAAACACAGTCAAAACTCCAATCATACAACGATTTTCTCAAAGTATTAAAAGAAGAGAAATGTTCATATTATTTTAAACGTATTTAAGCTGTTACAGCATGAACTATTTATCTCAAATACGGTGAAAAATTGCATCCGCTACATATCCGTTGCTTAACTCGGGCGCAGATTCAATTCTTATTCCGCATAAAGACGATCTGTTTTATTACGCATCGAGCATGACATTGTTCTGTGAAAAAGAACTTACATCCCAATTTTGTCTTTAATATTATAAAATTTTAGTAGATTTAATTGACACTTATTAAGTAATTTATAGCTTAGCGAATGTACTATTATGTGTCTAAAATTATGCTCCATACACGAAATTATAACTTAAATTTTTCACGTTCATTCAGCCATTCTAATGAAAGATATTTTTTTCTACAATCCAACGTCATTATTGTCCGTGATGTATTTTAAGAGTCACGGAAATAAATTGCTATTTTTTTTTATATCAGTTTTTTGTTAGCGACCATTCATTTGAATTATTAATCTATTCGTAAATATTAATAAAATGTTTTGTAATAATGTTTGATTTACTTTTGAATTTTATATTTTGTCGAGCCCTTTATTTATAAATATTAGTTTGATTCAAATATATACACTAGAGGCATTTCTTTTTTGCTATTGAAATATTTTGACGACTAAAGTATTTATTTTATATAATCATGAATACATCTAGATTGATATTACATCTTCAATCTAACGATGAATCCATTTCAAAATGTATGAAAGTATAAAATTTATTGTACACAGTCGATTCTGAACACATAGTCTTACAAAACAAAAAATTAACTCCCTATATTTTAGAAATACTTGCTATTATATGTAGGCACTTAAAATTGAAATATTCAAAATATTTGAAATACTGGATAAGCTAAAATGGTACAGAAATAGGTGTTGTTAACGTTATGGAAATATTTTTATACATAGTTTGAACTAGTTGTCTCTTTAGTTTTAAATCTCTGAATAGAAATAAACCATTTCATTTGACTTCGAAATGAATCTATACAATTATATCTCCTAACAAAACTGCTTTATTTTAGTTTTACGTAGATTAAACTGTTGAAGAAATTACACTTAATATTTTATTAGCACTGCAGCGTAAAGTGGAACAGAATAATTAAATGTCACTGCAAACTGGTTCTTTCATTAATTCTGTATCAGAAAGTAACAAAGAATATGAATCCATACATTTTCACTTAATAACCTTTCCACATCACGTAGGCCATTTACAAGCCAAAACGAAACATAACGATTTTAAGTGCGCGGTTTGAGCTAGACTGTCTGAACTACACAACATGCAATACTAACACGTTTTCAAAAGAAATTGACTTTTTCGAATGTGTTCTGCTATAAGCACAAAATGAAAGAATGTAAATTGAAAACTACTGTAGGTAAGTATGTTCTATATATTTTTTTTTCTTTTGAAATATGGCAGTTTGTTTTGATTACTTTGTTTTTTTTTTCTATTACTGGATATCCATTATCAGTGATTAATTACTTATTAATAGAAAGATATAAGCAATGGAACGAAATTATACAATTTTCCAACCAAATACCTAATCTCGCTTCGCTAAAACGACATTAAAACTGCGAATGGTACCCATTTCAAAGGATTACCTGTCTTTAACAAGATTAATTTGTAATTGCTCTCATATGCTGCACAGATTTTATACGAAAACATGCAAACAAAAGCTTTCCGGCACGCTTTAATGCAGCAACAAAGAATTGTGTATAAAATATTATATCTTTTATGATAAGTTTTAAATACACATCCATAAGGGGTCGATCAAATTTTAAATACTTTAAATCTTAAAATGCCTTTAGCGTATACAGCCAGCATTCTCTGTACGTGATTGAATGCATAAGTAATCCGCCGTGCAGAACTCTAAGATGTAAAGAGGACGTATTAAGAGGCATTCCTGAGATCTACTCGAGAATGATTTTTCAAATGGGATTCCCTTTCGAAAATTCACTCTATGAGAGTTATGTAGGCCGTTCATTTGTTTTTTGATACAATATTTTTTATTTATGACTTAAGATAATTTTGAGTGAGGTTGTATTGTATTATATTAGTTACTAGTCTTAACCCGGGACTTCGTCCGCGTTAATGTGGTCAATGTATGTTTAGATAATATATCTCAAAGGGAGAACTCTATTCCACCCCAGAGGCCTTAAATAACCAGATATTGGAATATATAATTATTTTTACGATCGAAAAAAATCAAATGTTCTATGTCCATCTCCTGGTACAAAGCTATCTCCCCGCCAATTTTCAACCATATCCCTACAGCCGTTCTTGAGTTATAAATAGTGTAACTAAAACAACTTTCTTTTATATATCTAGATAAAGCAATATTTGACGGAATACCATAAATTTCTTGATTTAATAAGATTATAATGTTTTCATTTATTCGTACAAAAATATAAGTTTCCTTATACAGCGAGATGAGTCGTACATAATAAAGATATAGACATCGTACTCTATTTTAAGATACATACACTAACTCCATAAATAAGCCAATAAAAATGCCAATAATTGTTATAGTATTACGATTGCTCACATAATTACGAATTCTGACGTCTAATTATTGTAATACACAATATATCTGTACTTTTAGATTTCAGAAAAACTTGATATGATAAAAAAATATATTGAATAGAATTTAAAATCCTTACAAAATGAAAGTAAAATTTGATACCGCTTTAAATAAATAATACTTCAAATTTGAGGTCTTATTTGTATAAAATGTAACAATATGTAAAACACGCATTTGATTTTTTTTAAATACGTTTATGTCTAATCACGTTTATAGACAACTTTATGGACATCTTCCAGAAATTGTTGTAACGAAATAATATATTTTATTTTGCCATACGTTCTGTGATATCCAACAGGTTGTGGGTTGTATTTGACGATTCGTAATTCCTTATGATTTCTTATACTTTTATATATACAAACTGTTATATAGAATTCAATAAGTATATTAATCTTAAACTATGTCAAACAAAGGACTTTTTTGTTACATTTGCTATATTATGTAATGGACGTAATATTGTGCTTTTAAAATAAATTGCTACTGAAACATAGTAATTCAGATGATGAATATTAAAAATAATGTGATTTCACGATAATGACACTCAAAAAAATATAAAAATGTATTCATCTCAATACAAAAAAGGATTTTATACTTTGGTTTTGTAAGACATTGTTTGTTAGTCATTTTATTATAACACCAACCTCTACAAGCTCCTGACTTACAGGCATTGATTTTAAGATTTATTAAAACGCTGTGAACTTTTAAATTAGTTTTACACTCTCGTTTCCTTTTACATATGTATATCAATAAGGCTTCTTAAGTGTCCAAATTAAAAACGAAGACTAAACTATGATTTTTAATTTTATACACATTGCTTATAAGTGATGTACGTGTGAAATATGTTATCCTTGATTCGTCATTACAGCTTTTAAATAAATTGATAGTTATATGGTATATTTCAGACCACTTTTAGTGTCAGAGCGTCATTCAGAATTCATTTCTATGAAGGCAGCTGTTGGTCATACAAATGTAATACAGACACCTGAATCACATAAATATTTATAATTATTAAATTAGTTATAAATACGTATTATTGAATTCTAGTATGATTGCAATCCAATAATTAATTAACCATAAAATTCATTTACGGAACACATTTGTGCAATAAATGTATTCTGGAAACGAATTTTAATATCTGCTTAATTAAATTATAGTCTTTTATTGATTTAAATATTTTATTAAATGCAATCTTTTATGTTTTATCAAATAATTTTGCGGTAATTTAAAGGTGGCACTAAAATATAATACTTTGATTGCATTTTTTCTTAAGTTTGCATAACTGCATTTCATTATAAATCCTCGTAGTATAATTAAGCATATTTAATGTTGGTCATAAATTCAAAATTCTATTTTAGTTAAAAATAAAATATTTTTAAACAAAGCTTCACTGGCTCCAAACAAAAACATTGAATGATTTAGCACAGCGTTAACAGCCTTCTCGAAAGCCTTTGTAAACAAAGTCGCACTTTAAACTAAATTAACAAACACATTACTATCACGAGACTACCAAGGAAATAGCTCATTAGTTTTCACAGCACTGACTTAGACGCTAAAGAAAATATGTTTTGTAGTATACATATAACAGTAAACGTATTAGTTTGTTTGTGATTAATACTCTTTATGGTGTATTAAATAAAGATTAGATAAATTTTAAACAAAAAACTACGAAACTACAACCTTCTATGTAGTTTAATTTCTGAGATTATTACACCAAACAATAACTTATTACTAGCAACGTTACAGTGAACGCAGTAAATATTTGCTATTGTAGATAGGTACATGGAAAATAGAACATTAACGTGATTTTTGCTGGTTTTTTTAATAATTAAAAAATGATGTTAAGAACCAAGTTATACTTAATCTATAATAATAAAATATTTACGATGATCTTAAACTTAAAAAAATTGTATACAAATGTATTATTAATTATATGTTTATATATCTTTTACATTATTCTTTTGTTTTATTCTCTATATATAGCATTAAATCATATAAGCTGAAATCAATATGGTATAAAATGAGTTCATTTAGTCCAATATCAGGTTACCTAGTATATATATATATATATATATATATACATATATGCTGTACATTTGTTGTTATAATTGAACAAATCTCGTCAACTCCCATAGTTTTCTACTGTCGCATCCAGTGGGGGAATGACTATAGGAAAACAATGTCAATAAAGAGACTAAAAACCAAACGGTCTCTAATATGTGGGAAAGTTTAAGGAATTTTAAAGTTTTAAATTAAAAAAGTTACTCTAAACTCCAGCGATTAATTAAGGATATTACAAATGGACTGATCTAACTTATTAACACAATTTTTCCTATTGAGCTACGAAACTCTTTAATAGAATAAAGTTGTATATAAATTTAATATTTCATGGTCATTGAAGTTATATTTGTAACATGTCGGTCATTCTTTATAACGAATATACATATACATATATAACTATATATACAGTATTAATATAGTCGTACTACGACATCGCAATATAACATTATTTATTACTAAAGACAAATTTTTAAAGGATTATCCATTTTCTAAATCTACTACATTTTATTTGACATCAAATCATACAGAGCTGTGTTAATATTTGATTTAAAATTTAATTACGAACTGTTCTATGAAAAATTTATCACAACTAGGAGAAGTCGAACCTACAATGTTAGGAATTTCCCATTCCAGCCGTTTCACCAGTAAAGATTCATGTCCTAGCATGAACCTACAATCAATTGCTTTACAACGGATACTAGTTGTTTAATACATTTATTTGAATTTTAATTATATTTATATAATTTTATAGAGAATACCAATATCTATTTTAAAAGAACGTTTCGTCTACATCAACTCATTGGTTTTTTAATAAAATCAAGACAAAAGTCGAAATACAGTATATATATATCCATCTGCACCTCTGCTAATAAACTAGACCCATTACGTTTTTCATTTTATTAATATTGTGCTTCTATATTCCACGTCTACAACCGTTCCTATTAAATTTATTTTTTGTCTAAAAATTATTTTCGTTTCAATGTCAGTCGATTCATACATATGTCGGAGATTTTGTCTTTGGCATTTTCATATTTTTGGTCTATTTTCAAGCTACATTTTTTGTCATAGACAATTTCACTTGCAATTCATTTATGGCTAATGCACGTTAATCATTTTATCAGTTCAGTAGAATATGAGCTTAAACTGAAATAAATTGAAATGATTTATAAAAAGATTTTGAAACACAGTTATTTGTTTGAGGCGCCAATTGTATTATCAGTCGCCGAAAGAAATATCAATACTTACAAACAAGCTCAAACTCAAACTCAAATATCTTTATTCAATATAGAAGCATGACACTTTCTTATTGATGGTCACTTGAAACACTACCACCGGTTCGGAAAAGAAAATACCCTGACCTGAGAAGAACCGGCGAAAGAAGCTCAGCGGGTTTTTTTTATTCGTCTCATATATTATATAACAATTTAATTTGAGAGTAACAAAAAAAAAATACAAGTAACAATAAAAAAAAAATTACTGTGTTTAAAATTATTTATCACGTATCTTTTATCTAAAAGCTCTAGATTACTTCTATATTAACAAAGTTGAAACGCTCGACACATAGACATTTAAGGCAATATCAAACTCAGAACTAACAGATAAAGCAACAATTGTCGATAAAATTGTAATGACGTAACATTGAATTAATGTATAACGATGTTTCATAATCGTAAACTGCATAAACGATTTCAATTTATCAAATGTCTGAATACGTCGTCGTCATCAACCTATCAGAGCCCACTGATGAGCAAAGGCCTCTTTCTCACAAGACAGGTTGGTGATTTCAAACTTATAATTTTGAAATTACAAGTCCAGGTTTCCTCACGATGTTTTCCTTTGCCATCTATCAGTGTGTAAATACTCTTAGAAAGAACATAACACTAAGAAAATCCACATTGGTACTTGCCAGGATCTGTCTGTCTGACTGCAGCAAAATTATTTAAACTAAAATAAAATAACGCTTACATAAAAAGATTCCTGATATCTTGATTATTTTAATTAGATCAGAGTTCAAATATTGTAATACGTGTATGATCAAATGGTATCCACATAATAATCTTCGATTTTTACATATGATTGATTCGGACGCTTCTGCACGTCATGTGAATAAAACGGTGAGAATATGTTTGGCTGAATTTATAACAGTGGATCTTCTGTTGAAATGTATCTTTGTATCTTATATACATAATATATAATAATAACATATATATAAGTTTCAAGAATTTTATACTGTAAAATCTAATACACCAATAAGAAGAATTTACTTGGATTGACTCTTTATAATGTTGAAACATTATCATCAGAAGAAATTTTTACAAGAGACTACACCAAAGAAATATATTACCTTTATTTTCGTAAACCACAATGTTCTGTCTTTCTAAAAGCAATTGATTAGTCTTATACAAATGCATAATGTAACTTACATGTAAACATTGGTATATAATAATTTGAATAGGGAAATTTTAGTACATTGTATAGTGGTCAACATAATGTATAAAAACATAAAATATGGATAATATGGGGCATTAAGTATTTATGATACTCCTTACTTAGTATATCGTTGTGTATCTAGCCATTACGTTGCTATCAATTCACATGCAATTGGAAATGCACTGAGTACTAAAAGTAACCACAAAATAATGTAACGATAAAATTGTATTGTTAAAATACTTTACAATTTTCCTGTATCTGGGGAGTTTAGTTAATCTTAAAGGTTGAGTTCTGCTCTGACCTTTACCTTTACGTAAATTTGCATTTTATTAAGATACTTTCTCTACTCTAGGTGAAATGTTACCCGAGGATATTTTTAAGCGATATATTTATTCATAATTCAAGGTTTATCCCCATATTATCAAATGATAATATTTCTAACTTCGGATGATGAGGATAAATTACGGAAACGGTCAGCAATATGAAAATTCTTTCAGCAGTATTCACAATGAGATTTTCGGATGAATTTGGACCCTATATCACCAATTTAAGTTTGTTAGAAATGGTTCGCGGTAATCAACTTTTCATGGATGGACGTTCAAATGAAGGAATGAAATACATAAACTGTTTTTACGAAGAGGTAAGTATTAATACATAATTTCTATAAACATTAGTACCTTTTAATAACGCTATACTCAAGATGTAAGTCAAGAGTGTTAGAACCCATTTGTACGTATGAAAAAAACTTATATTATAACTAAAATAATGTTTTACACCTTGATAACGGTATGTTGGACTAATCTATTTGTTTTAACATAAGCAAAATGACTGAATTTTAACGAGTATTGAATGTCTGTAATTATCATTTTTCAGTGTATTTAATTAGAACGTATAGTTTAAGCAAATCTGCGAACGCAAAAACCACCGATAAAGGAATGTTCAAAATGTATAATTTTAAAATACTCATGAGTAATTATTTAAACTTTTATGATTATTAAATTTTTCGACTAAACTTTGTAAAAACGAATTGTGAAATTATCAGCCTGTTAAGAGAAACGTTACAACGTTACAATCTGTATGTATAATAAAAATTAATTTTTACAAATAAAAGTATTTATAGCTTTCATATTTCACAACATTTATATTGAACAAACCTACTTGGTTCCTTCATAAGTTTTTATATCATGAAACTGAAGTATGAAATAGAATGTATGTTAAACGGTTCAATGATATATTGGTTATTTATAATATTTAAAAGATTATTATAACAGAAATGATGATGACAACATTATATTGAATCTGATATCAATGATTCATTACAAACTTCGTCGCCTTTGTAACACTTAACTCCTTTTATTACATTCTCTTTACCTGCCATTTTCTCGGAGATGACCTTCGTTTTTTCAGTTTAAGCGATTAAACCTCAGTTCGCCTTTTTTTAACGCTCTATTACGTCTAAAATCAGGCACTCCAATTACTGTATGAAAAAGAATTGAAATGAGTACTGGTTCATTAGTGTATGATTTCCAATTGCAGCAAAATCGGGAATGCTTATTGCTTTATTAAATGATTTTAGAGTTCAAATCATATAATTATTTGGGATCTTTGGGTGAAGTTTAAACAGAAGTCTAAAGTGCCAATCTTTCAAGTACTTAGCCTTACTAACTATAACGTTTTTTCTAGATTCAGAGGTCATTTAATTCGGTAACGACGTAAATAAATCCGATAAAGGGCTGTATTGTTAAAACTTCACATACTACAAATTACATCAAAACTTAGATAAATATTTAGAATATGCTATAAAACTGTACTTGTTGGTAAATTAATTTTGTTAGATTATATTATGTCTGTTGTCATTACTTTATTAAATAAAGGTTTATTAATTTATTAAAAAATGTATATAATATCATGTTTGACGCTCAGTATTCACAAGAAGGTACATAAATAGAAATATTTTATTCTTATTTTTGGTTATATTCACTATAGTATCAATTCTGAGTGATAGAGTGGTTGAGTCCGAAATGCAGTAGCGTCAAATCATTATTAGAATTAAAAGATAAAAAACGGATTATACTTGTTTGTTTATGTATCAGGTATATAACTTATGGCAAATTAAAATTATGGCTCTTTAACTAAAACGAAACCCTTAACATCAACCTTAATTATTCTAATATCCTCCAGGAAAGCTTTGACTCTAATGGATAATGACGGTAGAATCGCAAACTGAAAGCTTTCGGTATTGCAGAAATTTCCTCTAGCCAGTGAACCATTATTCGACAATTGTAAGAACAATTATTAACTCTAATGTGCTCTGTGCATTCTAAATGAAATTTCCATTTTAGTTTCAAATATTAAATTCATTATTTGTTATAAAATAAATGAATATTCTCTGTACATTTTAATAGTGTGAACCCAAGATAAATATTCTAAGCCAATAGCTAGCGAAGTGGAAATGAAAACATGCCCTTAAATTTCATGTCATAAATTCTCGTCAAAGTTGTGAACGAACGGATGTTTAAATATCAGCAAAAGTAAACATTTGAAGCGGCTTCTGTTTGCGTTGCTGCCAAAAAGGTAGTAGAATTCGAAAACAACCGCAGCGCCCGATTGTAACTAACCCGTTGAAATTGACTGTTGAATTTTGCACTAATTACTCAGCGGAGCGAGTGGTTCCTTTGGCGGAAGAATTTGGACGTTATTTAATTTTCGGTCAAGTTGAGTGATTTTAAAGGAACGGCTCCAATTCCGAGTGCAACATGTGGGGCGGACTGTCTAAGTGTTAGAGTGTTAAGTCCGGAGCCCTTTGTGCGGAGTTTTGGCAGGGCGGGTGGCGTCTGTAGGAATGCGGCGTGCGTGCGGGTGGTGCGGCAGGGTGCTCGGGTCGCGGTGTGGTGGGGGATGCGTCGTGGTCGGGGCAGGCGCGGGTTGACGCGTGCCGCAGTAGCGTGGAGGCGCCCCGTCCGCTCGCCCGCCACGTCGACACGCCGGCAGCCGCGCCCGATGAGCGCGGACTCGCCGAGCCCGGCTCCCATGCCACTAGCCCGTTGCCCAGGTGGTTCCCGTTCGACCTGTGCCAAAACGACAGGTTCATGAGTTCAGTGCAACTTTTTGGAGTTTCACGGACAAAGCGCGGGGTGACTTTTTTCATACCGGCTATCATTGTTGCGCCTCCCGCTTACAGTATATTGTTACGAAACTCTGACTTAGCCTATCACTTACTTACATTACATATATATCTGCTTTGCGAATTATCATAAAACATCCCGCATACAATCATTCTTAGTTTGAAGCTTGAACATTTGTTATCAGCTTAATTGAAAGTTTTGCCGAACGGTACTATTATTTTAAAGCACGCGCTGATACTTTTCTCGATTGAATGATCATAAAAATTTGACACTACTAAACGGTAATAACCACAACGTGAAATATCTGTCATATTTCTAATAAACTGGTTTCGGGTAATTTGTTTGATTAAATTTATTTGTGTACCATTTGAAATGCCGCCAAGACATATACAAAAAGAACTATCTAGTCGCCGATTAATGTCACAAAAACCGCCATTAAGGCGAAGATAGCCTTTACGTCATATTTTAACCGACACTTTAAATAGGTACCGGAAAAAAAATTAAGTTGTCTCTATATTTTAACATTATTCATTGCTGTATATATTTATTATAACATATTAAGACCTTCTAATTTTGTATGACGTAGGTATTTTAACAGACGACGCATAATATATTTCGAGACAAAATTATCATTTCACTGAAACTAAAGTGTTGAGTATTCGATGTCTTCCTTGTTATAAATACAACTATAAACTACATACACATAGTATATCCATTAATTACAATAAACATTTTAATTTAAATTTTAAATTAAATAAATTAAATTTGACTGTCAGCTAAATAAGATAAAAGATTTACAACTAAATTGTATACAGGTATTAAAGTAATTAACTTTATTTGAACATCAATATGTCGTAAATCTTTCTAACAAATGTATATACATATTTTTTTTATTTATTTTATCTATATTAAAGAATATAAGTGTTAAATTCGATAAAAAGCTTTCAAAGTTATTTTATTTTTAATTGACTTTCATATGAATAATAACATCGTACAGTTTTGAAAGTAATTAAAGTAATAAAAAGAAACAAATAATTTTTATTTTATTTCAATAACATGCATATTACTATAGATTCGTAAAAAATTATATCTCAAACATTATTTAAAATTAACGATATATAAGAAAATTGCAATATCCACTTTTTCATCAAATAAAAGTTAGAAGTTGTGGGTTTGTTAGTGAGGTTTTCATTGATAAGCAAACCTTGATTTAACTAACTCACTAACTAATGACCAGGTTAATTTTACAGAACTTATCTTTTAGTAAGTTTTTATTAAAAGCAAAAGTTTTGTAGAAACAAAGTTGGTCTTGTTACAAGACTTAACTGTTTTATTTCTGTATTCCATTCATTAGTCTGGGTATATTTTTTAACACGAAGCTGTTACTTGAAAAAGATACATATATTGTAAAGTGATTATGTCAAAAACAATTTAGCTTACTATATTTTTTTAATTAATTCTCAAATCAATCATCATCACGCTGCATGAGTTTAATTAATCGAATAACTAAGTAATAAGTCACTAAGATTTTTTAATCGCTTTAATGACTTAAGAAATTTATCCTGTAGTAAGTTTTCAAATTAACAGAAAAGACAAATATCTTTTAATAAAAATCTATACAGATAAAGTATCATAAGCAATCTTTTTAATATTACAGTTTTTATTTTCATTATAACATTTAAGCATTTTTGGAGATAACACAGATTTAATAAGAATCATATATATTGTTAAATAACTATGAAACAGAATTAAAATTTAATTGTAGTTGTTACCATTTCGATCTTTGAACATAGTTAATAATGAACTCTTTAAAGAGAAAATATAAGGAAATTTTGAAGTCTATTTTCTGATTAAAATTCAATCATATTATTTCTTAAATTCCCTAATGGCGGCAGTTTATTTTTCTTTTTTATAATTATCTTGAATGTTTGATTCATTTTAACGTTCATGAGTAAAGAAAAACTTTTTTTGAAACACGACATCACATCGTTTTAGTTACTCGATGCCAACACAAAATAGGTTTCATGAGAACTGAAATTTATTAAGTTATTGAATGTCTTCGATATTGCTACAATTTCTTTTAAATGTTTCTTTTCCACTTTGTATTCAACCAGAAACTAGACGAGCACAAAATAGATATAATCTTGGTCACATAGTATTTCGCCAGACTTATTAAAATGTATTTTCCTACATTTCCTGACCTGTCAAAGTCACAGTTGTTTGGTACGTCAATTATATTTAATATGATTTTAGCTTTAACTGCATTTAATGCCAGTGAAGTTATTATTACTATAATGTTAGTAATTTTAAAAATGTACATAATTCCCTTGGAATGAAAAATTTACAATATTTCACATGTCAAGTGAATATTTTGTATCCTTATAGTATAAATTTTCAAAAAGTTCTCTATTAAAATAAATTCTGAATTGTATAGTGTATACACATATTTCGTACATTGAATTAATGGATTGCATAAAATGTACTGCATATTTGATCACATATTATATAAAAATTTACCAGTCTCAACAATCAACAAACGTGAGACACTCGTAAAAAGAGAAAAGAATGAGGTAATTTCTATTTCCTGAGATATTATTATACAACTTTTCATTCCATGATACATCGCAATTAAACTTTCCACAAGCGTAGGTACTTAGAAGTATGATTCTGAGAAGTTACCTCAAAATCTCTTTTTTATATCACATCGTCGCTTTATATTTTGTTACAAGTTTAAAATTTTCTTAATTAAAAAATATAATATATCTGTTAAACAATAATACACATCTGCTACAGTTTTCATAAAACGCTTGAAATAGAATAAAATATAATAGTGCCTTAAATTTTTATTTTATTAAGGTTAACGACAAAATTTTGCACGAACAACTTTCTGCATCCGCAAGTTCAACTCTTCTACCATAATTAGCGCCAGTTCAAACCACCTATTCAAATAGTTACGTTGTTTCATTTAACTAGGGTAACTCAATGCATATAAGCCCTTAAGATGATAAAATGTATCAATAACTATTATTATATACGTCTTAAGATATTTAAAATTTATATACTTGTCTTAATACATCGATCATATAATAAAATATTATAATAAATCTTATAGAGAACAAGAAATGCTACTCTCAATATTAAATATATTGCAGTTCACCGCTGTTACATGGTACATTATAACCCTCATTCATTACCCTACCCTAGATCTAAAAGGGGACACAATGACCGGAATGTATTCGTAAGTAGTGCATTGACTGAAACTATTATTTTATTTCCATTAATCGATTTTGTAACTCGTAATTAGGTGGAAAAGATTTTTCATATACCAATAGCATACAATGTTTGTTACAATCATAAATCATATTAAGTTTCAGGTATAAATATATATACGGTATTGCTTGAATATTATATAATGTATGTATATAAATATATTTTACAAATGTATCATTATGTTCATTGCTATAATGTAAACAAATCTAGTTAGGGTATTAAATTACAATCGAATGTTATAATAATTATTATATTATTATTATCATTCTGTTCTGATAATTAATTAGTTTATTATTGGAATTGAAAATAAATTCACAATTAATGAGTGTATGTAATTATACTTAAACTGGGCATCTACCTCTTGAATATATGAATTATTTTTTATATACGACAAAACCAATTTCTACAAGACTATTAATTATAAAACACTCCAGTCAAACATCATTCAAAACCTCAAGTTGACTTAAAGTTCACAAAAGCTCATTAATGACTTGTTGTAATGAGAATCAAGCTATGGATAAAATGAAAAAAAACTCAAATGTGTATTTTTTTTTATTAAAAAATCTGTAACATTTAGTATATCTTTTAAACCAAATATAAATTATGGAGACAAAATAACATAGCAATAAATGAATTTATATAAACGAGTAAGCTAATCAAGGTTCTTATGAATAAATCACAAAATACTGGTTTGAATTATCTCGGTAAGTTTGCTTAAATCTCAAATAAAAACTGTGAACAAGCAATTGTAACGTTTTTTGACTTTTTATTACCGACTTAACTTACGGTATCCGTACTTACTTTAGCTATTTTATCACGACCCCTCGCTCTAACTATTTCGACTGACGACAAGCACTATTTTTAATTCACTCTGTTGTTCTTTGTCTTACAATCGTTTTTCAATTTAAAACTCAATTTTTCTGTTCGATTCAGAGTAAATAAAAAAAATGCAATTTATGAATAATTTGTAGAACAATATTTGAAGATGTTTCAGAGATCGTTTTATAATTTAAATGATAAATAAATATGTTCTTTTAAATAAGAAATGTTATGTTTTAATACTTTCAGTTTACCGATAATCGTGTAATTAAAGGCAAACATTGGAATTGAATTTCACGAATATGAAACCACAATGAGCCAATAGTTTCTAAATGCGTTCATAAATTAGTGAGCAGAAATAATAATTCGTTTTTTATTAATGTTTTAGGGATGTTTTTTTCAATATCTTAGTTGACGTAAGAATTAATAAATTTTATTGATTTTTAAAAAATATTAATTTAAAATGTAGTTATATAAAGAGTCCTTTTAAGGAGTATTTATGTATGTCGTGTATTTTATTTTACTTGCAAATTACAATTTCTTTTAAAAAATATTATTTTTTAATACTTATCTCGTAATCTCTAAGATTTAATGTCTTGGTTGCATTTAAAGTTCGAATTGTTGTATTAAAAAAGAAGTAAAATATGACTTTTCAGGTCGGTAACCGTAGCACCAAGTTACCTTACAATATCACCCCTCACTAGCAGACCTAAATAAATAAATATAACGCTGATTCTCCGCAGACAACTGCGCCGTAGTGTGATTATTAAACGCTTAATATATTTACAATATGAACATCCATTCAAGCTTTTAAAATAAAACCTTTTTTTCTTAAATCATATTTATTTAAATGGGCAATTGTTTTAAATGTAACTGGAAACTCACTAACGAGAAGATATCTGGCGTTAAATGAATCAGAAAATTATATTTCGAGTTCAGAATTTTTCACTTATTTATATTCAAAATTTCCTGAGCATCTCGGAGAAACAAGGCATAGCAGTTTTCAGATAATAATGTTTTACAGATGGTTGAGCTATGACACTCAAATATACCAAATACACTCAAATAACCAAATTACGAGTAAAGTATCATGTACATACTTATATTTGTAGGTCTCAACAATTTAATTTCTATGTGCCTAGCAAGTGTAACAAGTTTTTGAACAAAACAATTTCTGTTGACAAATGGATGTATTAGAAATTAAAAAATCAGTCGTGAAAATTGATTATTTTTTAATCTCACATCAAAATTATTCTATCATTAAGAATTTCATGTATATTTACTTTTTTGTGCACTAAAAAAGTGAAAACGTTTAAAAAAGTGAATATATTGAAGCTTTTCGAACTCGGAGTATTATCTATGAAGAACGTAGTTGATTGCCAAATCAATATCTAGTAACTTCTACTTTTCTTCAAATAACACTATTCCGTCTTTGAATATTTTAAAGACAAATAACCTTTTTATGAGAAATTCTAGCAATTTTTTTTACGTTAACAACATGTTTTATATTAGTTGAAATTTAAAAAATACCTAAGAAGACTTTTGAACCTAAAAAAAAAATAAGTAGGACAGATCTTTAATATTACTCTTATAGATTTATATTTTTGGAAATCTGCAACATAATACTTAAAAATATAAATATATAAGTAAAAAAATTGTCGCTAAATAATAATAAAAGTATATATGTTGGCTAATCTTTATATAGCTTTAAATGTTTTATTGTAACATTACAAGTAAGAGTTTAGAACACTTTTCCGTTGGATATCTTGAAAGAATAATATTTTTGAAACATTCTTGTGCGGAACCTAATCCGATTTGATGAGCCAGCGATAGTATAAAGCGATTACCGTAGATTTGGTGCTCCAAACGCAGTTCGACTTTGATATTCACCTTTGCTATGTATAAAAACTTCTATTTCATAAGTGATTCGATACACTTGTGATGTTATAAGAGTGATAAAATTTTATTATATATTCCCGAAAAGAAACTATAATAATACTAAGTCTCGAAGTGTTTGATGCATAAATTGTAATTTGACCTATATATTGAATAACTATAGACAATGTCGTTCCAGCCTTACGCAATAACTTTCTCCCATGAACATAGTCTCCTTTATATCCCCCTTTCCAATAGAACCGTATTTCCCCCAACGGAACTCTTGGCTTTGTTGGCTGCGAGCCAACCTTAACCTTAGGGTAGTCTTATGTAGTCTAGATATAAGTATGATCTATTACTATAAAAACTTTTAAATCGAATTTGAGATGAAACACCGTATATCCACACCAAATTATCTGGAAATATCTTATTATCTTTATGGTATATTATAAAAAAATTATGACAGTTTCAATGAATGTGCCAAGTATCGGAATAACCAACTCACGTGTATAAAAAGCAATGTCCTTGTGCGTAAAAGGGGTAGGGAAAACAAAGCTTTGCTATTGGTCCTATGCAATTCTCATTTCTCAGTCAGTCTGTGCTAGACCGCGGCTTGGGATGCGCGCATTGTAAGCGATGTACCGGTGTTTGTGTTGTGAAACGTGACATGAAATAGGGCTTCATAAAAATACGATTTAATATGACTAAACAACTTTTATATCGCATATGATTGCGATCGACTTACTAAAGTTTTCGTTCGAAAAAATGGTGAAGAAATATCTAAAAGTACACAGTATAATACGTGAAAAAAATTAAAGTGAAATTAAATTTTAATATTTCCTATATGATAAAAATTTTCTATCCATGATGGATCAATCGTCGAGTGATTAGTGATTTTTTCGTTACTATGCTTTTCTTACATTGTCTTACATAAAACGCATTGTCATTATTAAATAAGAAATATAATTAAAGTTGTTAGGTAATAATTTATATAAATGTCATAGGCATTTGGCAACAGTAACTATCGAATTTAAAGCCATACAGAGTAAAACTTAACTTGATTCTAATACCAAATCGTTTACATAAAACGTTTAATATCAGTCAGTAATAATTCTACTGTGATAAAAAAAATTGAATTAGTCCACAGTTACGCAATGATCTTAACGTTGCAATACAAGACTTAACTCTAAGCATCTACCATTTGAAACCTTACATTAATATAATACTACAGTCGTTTAACAGAAATGAGATCGATTTATAGAATTCAATTGATTTTTTTCTCCTCTATTATTAAAAACATCGTTGTTACAATAATTCCATGCTGACCCAGTTATTTGTGTTATAGTGTTGTATTATAACAATCAATTTTTATATATGTATGTACATCATTTAACGTAATTATAATTATACGGCTTTTCTGTTAAAATAATTGAAGGTTGTTTATTGATTTCTCTATCAAAAAATATCGAAAATACTGATACCATATACATAAGAATAACGCATATAATATAATTTAAATACATATGCAATTAAAGAGGAAAAATATCTTCATATAGTCATTAAAATATTTTGTATTTTAATGAGACCTTAAAATCTGTTGTATGACCAAAACCTGCTTAACATATTTTTTTTTTTTATAAAAATGTTTAGCGACAAAACTTGCAAAATTACCTCTTCATTCAAACCTAGGAAAGTTCTACGTGAGCAGATAATTTTTTGAACAAACAGAACCTCAAATATATAAATACAAAGTAACGTAACGTGAATAATAACAAATTTCTAGGTATAAGTATGCTTTATCATTTAATACAATAAACAAACAACACCATCCGTCATTAAACGTACTAATTTTACAGTCGCTCTATTTGATGTTTGCTTTCCAGCTTCAGTTCGAGAGTTTATTGAATTTTTGCAACATAAAGTATGAAATCCAACCGAAGTTCAAAATGTTGTTTGCACAAATAACAGTTGAAAGTTGGTAGTGTTCGTTCGTATTTATATTATAAACAAAACTGTTTGTTTAAACATTTATAGATAAAATTCAAAATGATTTCTCTAAATTCTATTGAACAATTTATATACAACACGTCTCACAAAGGAATGGTATCGACATGTAGTCCAAGACCTCGTCAGTTAATTAATCTCCTAAGCTATTTAGATGAACATAAAACAAGAGCTTCATTTAATGTATGCAGTTGTATTCTTCCTTACATTTTCCTTATTTTATAACGAAATGTGTGTCTAAAAATACGTAACAAATATAGCAGAACTTAAATGTCTTGATAATATTAAAATAGACTCTGAAGTTTCTTTCGCACCACTATATCCTAAGGCGATGCGGCCAAGCTACACTCCTTATTTGACTCTCGCTTTTTCTTCCATTTGTGATTAAAAGACGTTTTATCCAATGTTTATTTTTTAAGTAACTTTTAAATTTGTTTGTTTTCAATTTTATTTTTTATACACTACAACTGAATCAGAATAATATTTAAACATTCTTTTACCAACGGCAAAATGAAATAAATTTGAAACAACGTCCGAAAAAAAATTTACATAAATTCGTGAAAGTCATTAAGTATACAATTATTCGTCTCTTGAAGGCAAACGAACAAAAAATATAATACATTTCTTTGTCATATATAAAGATAGTTAAAATTCGTAGTATAAATTACAACGCCATATTATAAAAACTAAATTTAAAAAGTTTTTAATAAATACAGCGAAAATTTCGAAATATTTAACATTATTATGTTTTAATTCTGGTAAACACGGGAAAGTTTGCTTTTACTTACACCGGCTTCTCGTTTGTACAACTTTTATCCGTTGCATGTCTCTGAATTTAAATAGGTGTATGTTTTCGGAAGCTTTTAGCGCTTATGAAGTGCTTCAAAGCGGATAATTTTATATCTTAGTGAGACAATATAGATCCGGTGATGTAAGATCCTTACTGTCGATATTTCAATTTGCCCTCGAGACTCGTTTTCATTCCATCGTTACACTAGGATATAAATTAATAAGATACTTCTCGTGCGAAGATACTACATTTGTTGAGGGAATTTAATTTATCATTAAATTTCCTTTGTTAATAAAATGCGAAAATCTCTTATGAAATCTCGTAATAAAATTACTTATACGCTCGTTACAATATAATTTATTATCACACTTCCAATGTTGTCGGAATGTTATTTTGGTACCTTGTCATATTAATCATAGAGCGACGACAAGTTAGAACCGTCAGTACTGGAATTGTTGCCACTGCCAAGAAAAACATTGCGATAAAATACTTAGTGATATAACTTGATTTTATATAAAAATTAGTGTTCATGTAAAACACAAGACACGTGTTGATAGTATCAATTTTATTAAAGACTTAAATAAAACTAGGCATCACAAAAAATATAAACATAAACGCTTCGATATTATCAAGTACCAAAGGAGATATTGTATCAGAATTTTCATGTATAAGAACATAAATTATTCATTGTTACATAGATAACAGGTGATGCAAACGATGTTCAGGAACGAGACTATATACTTTACTACATGAAGAATTTTAGCTATCAATATGCTAGAAGCAATTTCAAATTCATTGTAAACAACAGAAATTATTTAGAAAAATATTCATATGTAAATTAAGCACAGAATATTATAAAAAACATCGAGTAATTTATTTCAAAATAAATGCATATATGTATATTTTAGACGAATTTTAAAAGGCATTCAGTTAAAATATAAAACCAAAAATAATTTTTCACTATACCACGGAATTAAATGTCACTATGGCATTTCACGACGGCTTACCGCTCCACAAAATGTCTGATTACATTCGTAGGCCTCAAAACATAATGAATTATTAGTAAGCTATTGATTTATTTCGAAATTATATTAGTAATAACATTTTATTACTTGTGTCAAATTGATTTTTAGGGGTTGTCGAGTTAAAAACGTTTTATCGTTTTGACGAATTTTAGTACTTAGTGTGATGCAATATAGAATCAGCGAATACCACAGTTGTATCTGCTGAGTATTAACAATAAATTTTAAAAGTATGAATACATAAATATTAAAT
>DVQO01000274.1:0-21223 GCA_018231785.1 Danaus gilippus
ATAAAGCTAGAAAAGCAACGTAAAGAATTTTAGATGGCACTTTTAAATTTGATAAAATTTAATATATTATTTCGAAAAGAAAACAATCACTGGAATTTTTATTCAATTATTTATTTGTAACCAGCGCTTTCAAGATACCTTCTTAAGAATCGGAAATTTTTGTAGCGTATGTTGAAGATAATATAATTGGATATAGCGGCTAAACTTTTTTCCAGGTACTTATATTAAATTAGCTTCGAGGATAAGAAGTCGGTACAGAGAAAAATAAATGTGAGTCACAATGAGAAACAGTAAAATGAAAGCAATTGTGTAAGATGAACAAAAACATCGTAATATGGAAATTATAAAAATATTTCTCCTATGTTCTGATTAATAGTTTGTATAATTATCTGATTTTTCAAAACAAAACCAAAAATAAACGATGGAAAATAAAAGCTTTAGATCATTTATGGGAACAAAATAAAATGTTAATAATTTTATTACATTTTATTACATCTGATCTATCTATTCTTGTCCATATGTGTTTAATCTGGTTATTTTTAACTCTTCTGTTCTTTCTTATTTATCACATCATAAGAGATTGAATGAGGCACTTTTGGTCCCTCATAGCTAAGCTCAATTACCGAAATTGGTTATGCATATTTTATGCAAACAAAAAGCTTATTATAAACTAAAATTGCAAAACAGTTATCGCCGCAGCAAGCACACTAAGTTTCTCTTAGCATCGTTCAACCCTACATTGTCATGAAACCTTAACGACTTTCTCAGAAACTTATAATAAAATCTTTTGAAAGAGTATTTTAAGTCCGGACATTTCTTCAATCAATTGTTACTGTTTGAATGTTTATCTTGAGTATTAAAATTATAGTATTTTATAATTTATGTTTTTGCAAATTAGGGGAATAAAGAGATATGTGGTATATGTGTAAGACACCAGATTTATGACATATATTAGATAAGCAACCAAATTAACACTGATAATAATTTATGTATAAATGTAATATACACATTGTAAGCAAATAATACAAGAAAATACAAACCTTACAGAATTAGATCCCGAAAGTAGGACTCATTTCACTTTATTCTAATGTAGGGCGATTCGTTTAACGACCTGTTTGTGGTCACCTGGTATTCTGTAAGGAATTGATCTTGTACGCGGTGTCTACAAAATATGGTTCTTAATCATTAATAACGAATTTGTCTAGAGAACTGTAATTTCTATCTGCATACCAAATATTATATTGTGTTTGACATCATTTTTTAGGCTATATTTTCCTTAAGTATACATGGTACAATATTTTTAACTATTGTGGATCCTTCTTTTCATTCAGCTAACCAATAAACCATTCTACTGATAATCTACCGCTACATATCTTAAATTTAACATTTAATCAGGTGTGATTTTCGTCATATAGGATTATATGACAATATAATAAATATTAATCGAGCAAAATAATATGTATTTATGTCATAATATTATATATAACATTTTATATTATTAAAGGAAAACGGTTTAAACTTTAACCTCCTTTTAAAATAAATAGTATATTTCTTATACTATTATATAAATCTATCACAATTTACACACTCTTTATTTTAACAAAACATTCAGGAAGTTCATAAAATTTACTGAAAGTAGATCATTCTGTGATCTCATGAATGACAGCTTAGTCCAAATATAATAGTGAAAATAATTAATTCGTAAAGATGTATGCCAATGCACAATTTATGCTTATATATTATTGAGTTCAATTTACTTTGTTATTTTGTTAACTTTGTAAGGGATCTTATTAATTCCCTCTCAGTTCTTAGTAAATTGCCTAGATCTTATTGCATTGAAACTTATTGATTACTTGAAACGTATTATTTTATATAGTTACAGACAAATACAGTAATAAACGGCGTTGTCTTGTTTTTGAAATAATATATGTAAGTACAAGAATTAATAAGCCATAAGATAAAGTCAATACATTTGTATGTGTGTGTGTAGCTTGTACCAGAAGCACCAACATCTAGTAAAAATGTATACATTACTGCAACTTTTTATGGGTAGGAACATACATAAATCATATGACTTCAAAACGTATCGCGTAGCATTTCTTTCTCGGAGAATAGATTTTGCTTTTAGTGATTTGTTTCCTAAATACTCGTACATCTTCATTACGTTTGAACATGCAGCGAGTACTTATAAAGAATTCATATACATGGATTTTATAAGTACGGGTTTTTTAACTTCTATCGAAAACTAATTTTTTGTTATACAAATTGAAATATAATAAGTTTCCCGTACCGTAACGTAACGATCTCGTGCTACGATTATAATTTATGATTAATTCTTATTATCTCATGCAATATATGGTAACTTAACAAACCTTTGAAAATATAAATATTAATGATTGGGTTTTATTGTATTTTTTTATTAACTTTTTGAAATACCTTTGAAATATTCTGTAACCCCAATTAGCACCATAAGAAAATACTTTTAAGATAATTAAACTGATATTATTATATATACAAACGAAGGTAATATGTATTATTATATAAAATACAAAAATAAAACAAAATTCTGCTAAGTGCTTGGGAAAAGTACTTTTTCTAAGCACCTTATAAGTTTCACTTCAACGTAACATTATTTATAACAATGACAAGTCCTTGATGAAGCACTTTTCTTCGTAGTTTGTATAAAACAAAAGTGTTCTAAGAAACAACTCTAAGACAACCTGGAACAGCTTTTTACGTGGTGAGATAATTTGAAATGGACACATTATGCTTCTAATAAATGCTTTAATAAACCCCCTATTGAATTTTATCTTATTCTTTTATTTCAGCTACTCTTCTTCTTCTACCTGGCAATTTCCCAGCTATAGCCAGGGTCTGCCTTTCATGTTGTGAATAGTTTTGGCTATTTGTTTTTAACACCGGCCGCCTGCCTGAAATCAATCCTCTTTGGGAATCAGCATTAATCATAGATGTCTAAATACTCTTAGAAAGTACATATGAATCGGAATAATCACATTGGTACTTGCCAGGGCCAGGATCAAACCCGCACCCTCGTGTATGAGAGGCGGGCCTTTTAACCACTAGGCCACCACTGACTGAATTTCACCTAATATAAGGATTTAAAAAAAATACACAAATATTCACATAAAACAGTGTTCCGTATTTTTTATATGCGATGTGTGAGATTCATGTTATTTCCCCCGATGCTTATTGTGTACAGTCCTCATGTCCTTTATCACTATAAACCTAGCTGAGTTGTCTAATGTGGTTTTAGTGACACAGATCATGAACCTCCTCCTGACTACACAATGTGATGGTTACCAAGTATTTATTAATTTATCTTATGAGTCTCAGATTACGGCTTGGCTGAGTCCATAGATCATAGCATCCTTTAATGGATGTGACGTTCCACGCCTACTTTGTTTACAGCATCTGAGGCGCGATAATTAAGAAGAAATAGATGAATTGAAAGATTTTTCTGAATCTTAACTAAAAAGCCTGCTGTTTTTTTTATCTTACTGTCCTGTACTGATATCTCGGCTGACACTTATTAAAGTCCAAAGATTTTGAAGCTGTTGTAGAGTAATGAATTAAACTTCTTGTATCTATATTATCATAAACCAATTGGGCCACCCAATGGTTCTCTAAAACAGCTCCTATGAGGAGGCCTTTTGCGGTTTGTTTTCAAAATTACGATTACGGGGAAACGATTTTTAAGTCGCTGTTTATTCCTCGTGTTAACGACAAATTGTAAAGAATTAACATTTACAGCAGTCGTAATAAAAAAAACAGATGGTGCTTTTGACACTTTAAGATTAAATGTTTTTCAGGATCAAACAAAAGATAACAGCTTAAAATTTTTATTATCAATTTAACAGTCAAAAGATATCAGCTTAAAAATTTAAATCAGGTATCGAATTTGGGTCAGACTTATTGTAGTAAGTATAATCCAAAAACTTTAAATTTTAATACTCAAGGATTTATTTTATCGTTGGTACAAAATATCAAAATAATCCCTCAAATATCAGCTTAAGTCTTGGAAGGGACGTCATCACATCGCAAGAGGGCTAGTTCTGGAATCTTTTTAAAATGAAGCTTTAATAAATTGAAACAAAAAGAATACTTTTACTGGCTTCACTGGGTAGGGCAAAACCGTATTTTCTTAAATACCATATTATACAGAACAAGTATGACTCCTCATGTGACACTGGTCTCTTCTCTAGCCTGGGACCTTTTAATATATATTTCATGTCGTAAAGCTCCTGGCGATTTGAAACGTTTAAAATTCCAAACATACTAATCATATAGAACCTTGAAAGTTTAATAGAAAAGTGAGTTGTCTTTGCGTGTTTTATCATCTGTGTAATGGGGAATGTACAAAATAAGTGTTATTTTACCACTCCATTTTCGTATACGTTATCTCTATATTAATCATTTCATTTCTTTAAAAATCATATAAATATAAATATTTATACAATACATACTAAATATGTATCAATTACATACTTACCTTCATTTTAAAAATTCGAACATTATTTATTTGACGTTATGCATATCATCGACATATACGTAATGAGGTCAAAAATCTTTGAATTTCTTTTGTGACGTGTACCTCAGTTAAAATATTAAACTTTAGTTTGTTGACTTATTGAAGTAACGAAATCATAACTTGAATTTGAAACAAATGAGGACGTATAAAGTATTTTTTTTGACTTATTGACCTATGACACCACCGAAAAACTTTTCTTGCACTTAGTATAGTACCTATTCAGTAAGATAAGAATATTTGTAAGTTAATTCTACTTAAATTATGCAATGTATGTTAAATAATTATATAATTATATTCTAAGCCGAGTGACAACAATAAACATGTACTGTAAAACTATCAATTGGTACCAACGACACAGGAATACCTAGTGTGGGCACCACCGGACATTTCTTTGTATAATGTTGTTTTTTAGTTAATAAACATTTTTTCATTTTAATTTTTTTCATTTTTTTTGACTTATGTTAATAATAATAATTAAAACCTTATGTCAAACGTAGAAGTTTAATTATATTTCTTTTTAAGAAACCAAGCGTGCCTTGACAATATTGGAAATACTTATTGAGTATCGATAACCTATGTACATTGCTTAGCCTGCGGTCCCAAAAGCTGATATATAATAAACATTAAGTTTGTAAATATTAGTTAACATTTTATACATTTCATAAATAAAATGCCTGTCTACATGAAAGTGATATATATTTAATGTCAATATAATATAGTATAATTCCTAAATCATTTTTTAATGTCAAAATAATATCATAGGGATAATTCATTTTACACTTAAAAATTAAAAATATCCATACTTTAAAACATTTTAAGATAAATTTTGTAAAACCATATATTTACTATTGGGTCCGATTTATATTATTTTACATGTTATTTTATATTTTATGTTTAAAAATCTAAAATCTATCGGTAATGTTCTAAATTTTAATTAAGCAATAAACAACTCCCAAAATGGTTTATCCTATCTGTAATTTTTATGTCTAGACGAATAACTAGACAATAAAATGTTTGGTTAAGAGGAAAATAAATAGTCAGTTTTATTAAACACTCGCTAAGAAAAATTTACAGGGACAAGTAACTCTCACAAGAATGTCCGATTCTTGACGTCCTTTTATAGCATTCTAAATTAAATAAAAGATACATAATATGGTTATGATACAAGTATCACTATTATTTCATTTTATTAACACACTTTCTAATTGCTTTTTTGTCCATTTTGCTATCCTCCAAATAAGTTAAAAATAAGATTTCTATGCCTTGGTATATCGTTAAAACACTCACCACCAGTAATATTGTAAGTATTTATGCGGAACCACAAACTTCAAACAAATTTCAAAGTATACTGAAATAAAGAAAAGTTTACTACGAAAAAAATAATAATTCAATCGACAAGAACTCTGTCTGTCTACAAAATACACAAGATTGTTTCTACAAACCTTTTTCTTATTACAAAGTAGGATACTTTTCAAGTGTTCAACTTAAAAAGAAGGAAGTAGGGCTTGCAAAACAGATTGAAGTCAGGCTGCGACCTCAAACAAGTGTTTTATTTATTTAAAATATCTTTTGTGATATCTTTCGTTGTAATATTTATAATAACACGGGACAAATATTTTTTTTTACATTAGCTTTTTCTGTAATTAACACAGTGTTTCAAATATTGTAAAGAATTTTAATTACTATTGTTGGTTTTGATACAAAAAAATAACATTGTACAATCAAAAATAACACCAACATACAAACTACATATATCCGTTACAGGAAAGTCCATCAATGGAAATTCGATTACAGAATCACTAGTGACTTTGCAGTAGTGGACAGATTTTCAGTATTAAGTAAATTATATTTTTCTTTTTTACGTACTTAGTTTTAGATTTATCACTGTCCCAAATTACAAAAATATACTTACTCTGACGATAATTTAGATTTTATATAAATATGATGAACGAAACCGTGCTTGAACATAAATTTGAGCATTCAAGTTTAAACCTAAATACGACATTGCATTAAATAGAAATTCATGTGCTGAAACCAAGCAAATTATCGATAATATAAATTAAGGACTACCCTTAAATATATGTATACATTCCGTTACAACTTAACTTTGAATTTAATTTATATTCGATACGTGATATAATAACAATATTCTAAATCATAGCGCTATTTCATTTCTAAATTTATAATTTCAACAATATGCACTCATTTAGCTGAATTTATTTTAACATCAAAAACCTATCTACATATGTGTTTAACATATATATGATTTAATAATTTCGGTACATATATTGTTGTATGTAAAAAATAAGGAATTAGTGTATTGTCTAACTAGTATTTGAATCATCTTCTTATTTTTTTATTTACCAAAGCAGTTTTAAAATTAATGGACAGTAAATCGCTGCCACACGGCAATTTCAACGGCAATTCCATTGGGTATTGGCGGACAATGTAAAATTTAACTTTTATTTTCTTTCATTCTCAAAATATATTTACAAATATTTCTTCAAATGTACAAATTAATACACCTTTAAACATTTTCGAACAATAACTAACACAAATTAAATCATTCATTTTGATGGAACATTAGCAGGTTGAACATTATAACAATCTTTATGTTATAACTATGTAATTTGACGAAGAATTTACGAGCACGTATTGATTACAGAATTTGTCATACGAGACATATTAAAAGAGTAGAAAATGCACTCACCAACTGCAATTAAGCCAGTTAAAGTTAGAGTGCATCAACTTTAAAGAGGATCATAAGGGCAATTTAGCAAGTTACTTTCAACTTTGTTGGATATTCAAAATGATAGACTACATGCTTAGATATGCATGATACGAGAAAAATATCACGGAGTGCTTCTACATATATATTAACAAACATTTGGTTTCAGGCTACAAATAAGGAAAAATATGCCTTTTATATTTAAGTAACAGGAAAATATTTTTTTTATTGAAATAATCAAACCTAAAATATTTATTAATTCCTAAATAAAATCAGTGTTGAATTTATTGGGTATGGTCTTTATGTTATAGCTGTACAAAAATTATATAAAATCATTAAATGGATAAAGTTTCGATTTAGCTTTCCCATTAAATGTATATTATTGTTTGTTTCAATATTGATTAACTGATTGTATTACGGTGAAAAACAATTATAAGATTCTTAAGTATAAAATTAGCATTCTCCATAAATACATTATTCCTTCTTTTGACGGAAATCTATAAAAACTACTTATAATGACGTGTTTCAAAATAGTTATGGAGGAAAAATAAAAAATAAAGCAAAAAAAACTCCTGTAATGTCTGTAAGAGACTTTATTTATATAATACAGAGTAAGAGGATTGTAAATAACAGGGTAGGTATGTACTTTTGAACTGCTTAACTCTTGAAGTTCTTTAAGTATCTAGATTTTTATATTTTGAGATTTTCGTATTAACGGATGCAATTTATATTTTAGTTGAACTTTGAAATAATCTGCCATCGTTATTTCTACCGAAAGGTAGCATAGAAATTTTTCAGATAATCCTCAACTAAATAGATCTTTGTTGCAGTTATGGAAGCTAATCATTAAAACATAAAGTATGTATCATTTTGTTGAAGCCCGTTGGCCCAATGTAAAATTATAGCCTTGAATAATTACATATGCATAAAATAATATTGCTTCAAATTCTTAATTAACGCCATGTTGAGTGCCAATTTTATTCTATCCTCGGGGTATATCTACAAAGTAATAACAGCTACCAACCGAAATTATTTGAGAATAATATTGTCAAGAATAATATATTCAAATAAACGCTTGAAAAAAATATTTAATAACCTTCGAATATTTGCTTTATTTTCCACATTCTTCCTTATACATACTACTAATTAAAGAATGGTAGTCTGTCTTTTTTCTTAAATACTAATCCATGTTTTATCTATAATGCTTCTTATATACCCAATTAAAATAAATAGCAATTTCATATCCTACTTAATATGTGTAAAAAGTATAATTAGTTTGTAAATATATATATAATTCGCTCGTTGTTTATTTTATTGAAAAGATATCCAACAGAAAATTAATTTAAATAATTAGTCTTTAGTTGTTGTTTTAAAAAATATACATTTAATATATAAGTAGACGGAACAAGTGCTTTTAGTAAATTACAGTGATATTGCGAGTGTAGCGTATTTAGAGTTCAAAAAGTTGTTAAAATGCAGCTCGGACTTTCTAATTTAATTTTGTAAAATCCCTTGCTAGTAGGTCATCTACGGTTTACATTAGAAACTCTAAAATAATATATTCAACTCAGTACATATATAATTGTATTCAAGAAAAAACAATTTTACATTGAACTATCTCTCCCGTTATCCAATAATACTATATGTGGAAATTTTCATGCATGTATGTTATTAGTCACCTAAACCTACTAGATAAATTAAAAAATTTATATATTTATGACTGTAATACTGACACATTTATCCAAAGAATTAAAAAGTAAAACTAAGGTAAGTCTTATTTTAAAAGATAATCGATATATTTTTTAATCATATCACAACGGTTCAGTAAGGTCAAACAATTAAAACAATGAGGGCAATAAAAGCGTAAAAAAAACTTCGGACTTTTTTGAAATGTTTGAAATCACAAAACAGAGAAAATAATAAGTGAAATAAGATTGCGTTTCTTCAGCTGAAAATTGTAACTTCGCAAGTATTCGCAATCTGGGATCTGCGAATTTTGTATATTGAAATATAATGCTGCTGTCGTCATGAAAATATTTAATTTTGTCTTCAAATGCGGTTTCTTGGTATGCAAAAATACTGTATTTTTCTTATTTTATTATAAATGCTATTGAAATGAATCCCAGTACACTTAGACTTGAGCAATCATTTTATATATTTATTAAAAATTAACCTTTACTCGTGTTATTTTTTTTTATAAATTGTAATTCACAAAATATACTTAGATTTACGTTTTATATGTTCTTTTCAGTTTTTAATAATTTGGATCGAAAGTTTATAAAAAAACTATATTTATTATAATGAGAACAATGTAAAATTAGCCCATGGTTAACCTAATGATGTTTTTTTTAAATTTTATACACGATTTCAGTACACTTGACTTTTTAAAAGTTAATTATTTGTCTACAAAAGAAATTTATTCTAATAATCTAATTAATTACAATATATAGAATGTAATTATTGTCACCTAATAAATACAAATAGCGGTATCGGTTTTCCATTAAAACTAATGTTCGATCATTATTTGTACTTACCGTAAGTGGTTCCTTCGTTTACGACGCAATTTTTTATGATCTATAAAGAAATATCTAGCTTTGGCAGGTACAAGCATAAAATTTATGATTTGAAGTTAATATGAAATTAAAACAACAATTTATGTTTATTTTTCTTGCTACAATTAAAAAAAAAAGATTTTTTTATACATCTTAAAAAACATGATCAAGGTTATTTCCTAACTAAAAGAAGTAATGATTTTAATTTATAAATTGACTATAAAGAACGTTTGTTTGAAATTATGTAATAATTAAGCAACGAATTTATTTTTGAACATAGTAAATTCTAGGAAACATACTAAATACTAAAGTATTTAAACATTATACTTGTGAGAAATATTGTAAGAGAAAATATTTACGTATATATTTCTCGGTAAAATTAAATCCGGTTCTCAAAATTTGATATAATTTTTTCAATATTTTTATTAAGTAGGTATATTGAAATACTTACATTTTCATTGCTATAATGAATATTGAATTTTTTTTATACGTTGCAGAAAATTTAACTCCATTGAAAATTTTCCGAATTTTGCTTTAAGAATTTCTTTACTTGTAGGATAAAATCCTAATAGTTCATAATCCTAGAAATAATGTTTTTCTTCTAGCTCTAGGTTAACTTGTATTACTCTAATATAGTTCATTTAAGTTACCAGTTAAGAACAACCTTATCATTAGAATCTTTGATTAAGTTATAACTAATGTTTTAGGGCTCTTAACTTTATAGACATATTTAAAGATAAATGTGTATTATTTGAAATTAATATTAATTTCTTCGTTTTAGGATGGCTCTCATTTATAACAATAGCGCTTTAAGAAACAGCAAAAAAAGGACTAAAATGTATTCTTTGACTTTAATCTTTTGATGTAAAACCTTTGAAATAAAGAGGTTCCAAAAGGATTTATTCAATGAAAACATTTATTTCGTATGTACAAATATATGCGGAACAAAGGCTTACATCGAAATGTATGTTATGAAGTCAAATAATTTCAAAAAACATAATACATATATCATTTATTAGGAGAATATATGTGTAACTTAGTGCAGATATATAAAAAAAATCCAATAACACTGTCTATACTTGAACTTGTCATTGGTCTAGATAAATGGACCTAAATAAAATATAAATTCAAAATTAAAATTAAAATAATGAAGAAACAACATTATATGTTTGTTTATTTGCTGGGTACAAATCGTATAAAAATACGTCATGAAATAAAATCTAGATTTATAGTTCTATAAATAAAAAAGCAACAACTAGGATTACAACTATAAACTATATTGATAAGTTCCAAACAAACATTATATTTAGTTACGCTTTAAGATATAAAACTAGAAAGTCAAGTTTTTATTTGAACATTGCATCTAAGGGGCAATATATGTACTGCATACCTATGAATTAGGAAAATATTTATTTAAATAAGTTATTATAAAACTAACCTCTTAAGTAGCTCGCGCTCAAAAAAGACTTTAAAATCTTAAAAAAAAATTGATTTCAATTCCGTATTATATTATTTTGATGCAACTCACAGGTATTTTTGTTTTATTTTCAAAATCAAGAAAAACCAATTTTATTAATATTTAATAGTAAATAAATTTACAGAAAAGTAATATTTATAAATACCTAATAGAAAAGTTATCATTACATTTATCAATTTATTGTAGCTAAAAGAGTATTTTATATGAAGCTCAGCTTTGTGCAATTTTTAAAGTATACGCTATCCCTATACTCATCTCTAGCATCATACGTGTTTAGTTTCTAAAGTAGGATACTTGTGACTCGACTGCGCTTTATACAAGAAGCATGGTGCATGGGTTAAATAAATATATTATATAACGCGTGCTTAAATTTCTATCAAATCTTTGCAGGTTTATGCGTAAAATATAAAGTAATTTAAGATAACAAGAATTTATGTAAAGTTAACACTCTGCTAACCTTTTATCTTTCTACACTGTCATTAAACATTATTTATTTTATTTACTTAAATTATAATCTTTGAAGACAATGCTTTACACGTCGGCATTCAGGCGTTTTTCCGTAAAATTCGCCGACAGCGTAAGATTGAAATATTGCGTGAAGACGTTCAATATCGATTCCCTTTAACAACGTTATTGTCACTTGAACTAGCTGGTACGAGTATTTTATGAAGTGTTTAAACCTGATTATATTTAATATTCTAAATTTTTTCTTTTATAGATTTAATACATAGAATATATTACTAATATATATTAATATACCCATACTTTAAAAGCAAATGTTTTTTAAACGCAAATATGCTCCAGAAGCTGAAAACATTCAGTCCTAGAAAAAAATTGGTTTTAACTATCATTTTTTTACCTCAAAACAATATTTTAATTTACAAATATAACCAAGTATGAACATAATATGTTAACCCATTAAATTTTCACAATAATATAATAAATTATAAAATTTATTGTGATTATTAAAAATATTGAATCGTTAACAAACCAAAATAAATTATAATGACGTGGACTCGAGTACTAAGGAATGACAAAACTTGGCTAGCTATCATAATATAAGAAAAAAAGTCTTGATATAGGTATATTATAAAATTATTGCCATTATCTTCCATCATTAGAAGAATTGTAACGGAAATTAGGCCGATTCCTAAATCTACGCTTGCGGCAATAACAACAAATATAAATCTAAATTATATTTCTTAATTTATTTTTCTCTATTCTTCATTTAAAGTCATATTATTTAAACTGAGGCAGTGTGTCCAAGACAAACTGTTAACGGATCTAAATATTAATGATGTGTGGTTTTTGGCAATTAATTTTATGGAAATTAATAAAAAACCTTATACATATTCGTTTTTTAAGGAATGTCTTTATAGAACCTTATGCACCATCACCTTAATTTTTAGTTCTATTAAATATGTTATTGGAAGGTCAAACAAATTAATATGGTAAAGTAGAAATATTTTTTTTTTTATTCCAGAATAGGTACGACATAAAGAAACTTTATAAAATATATTTGAATATATAAAAAAAAAATAAGTTTTATAAGACATTAATATAGGCATTCAATGATTTTTAGTTCTTTATATATTATTTACTCATAAATGAACAAGTGTATATTATATATGTAACTCTAAGCTCATCATGCAATTTATTTTACAAGATTGAAATAAACTTGGAAGACAAATGCTCACCACGTTCAAGACATATGTTTTAAAGCTTTATAAAGATGTTGTATCATTCGTAACAATCACCAAATTTTATAAGAAGTTTTTCTTAAGCAATTTACAAGATGCTGTAAAATCACTCATAAAAAAGATTAGAATATAAGTTTTTTATTATTTTTAATATCAATATTAGTTTCAAAATGTCTTTTAGTAAGTATTTTAAACCCATTTTAATGTTATTTTTGCTATGTTGCTATTGTAAAATAAATAAAAAATACTGCAGAAGTACAATCATATCAAAACGTTGAGAGTTTTTTAATAAAAAAATATTCTGAGAATATATAATATGAATACAAGACATTTGATATATATTCTAGAGAGGATTGCTTTTGTGGTAACATAAACAATAAGAACTATCCGTTCCAAATCCAATTTGCATGAATTTCGTTTATGGTTGCACAAGTATTATACACTGCATACGAAAGATTTTTACCGCATAATGTTCATATTTACTGGATGCTCTAATGCGTGGTGTCTGCACCTTACGGTTTTAAATATAATGTAAAGATCCAAAATTTTAACTAAATAGTATTTATTATCTATTTGGTTCTTCAATGCCATAACTTATTGATAATAAAAGATTTTGCTGTTAAATTCAATCTGTCCTAAATCATAAACTCAATAATATTCCGCCAATATTTTTATGGACATTATAGTATTATCGAAAAAGCGATAATCCTTTGAATAATGGAGATAAAATAATTGATATTATTCTTTAAAACAGCCTGAAAACAACCATAAAGTTTAATAAAATTTTCATTTGACGGCTACTTGCGTCTCTAATTTTCATATCCCATTTCCCATTTTCTACTAATATAGTAAAAGCGAAACTTTATGAAAGTGATGTTTGCAACTCTCTCATGAGTCAAGCTGTTGGAAGTCGTCATTATAATAATTAGTTGAGTTTTATTTCAGCACCACCTAGTTGTATTAACAAAACTTATTGTGAATTTTCATATATACTATGGTTATCTATAAAATAGAATATAAGACATCTATAGTGATATTATAAACAGAGTTTATCAAAATACCTATGTCTGGTGAATGTAGTTTTCATAAAATAAGTAAATTACCATTCATAATTACAAATCTATACAATGTTAGTTTCGTGTCTGCGGCTGTATAGAAACGAAAAATCAAACCAATCCGGAATTTGTTGGTTAGAAATTACATATTAATTCCCAATTTAAATTTAAGAAGAAACACCTCTCAATGTCAAAGTGAATGCAAGATACGTTACGTTTTCATAAACATTTAATACATAATATATTTTTTTTAAATACCTAATATATTTTAATTAATGACTCATATTTCTATTCTATGAACCACTTATAAACTTGATATATTTGTTTCCTTGTATATACACGGAATATATATATATATATATATATAATTAAGGATGGTTCGCTGATCTTAATACGGCAACATAATTGATCTATTTAACATTACGTGGATTAGGTATATCCATATTATAAGATACTTTAATATAATGGTGAAATGTATACGAGCAAATACATCCTCAGAAAATTACAGGTCTTGATATTTTAGAGGAATTAATGGATAATTATAAGATTTGGTATATAAAAACTTTGGCATGATGCAAGTGCTTATTATTGGGACAAGTAGGTACTTTAAAACAGTATTGAACGAAGACTAACCTTAAAATACAACAAAGGCGCGGAACCTCTGAATAATGCAAAGTTCTCTGGCAAATGCGAACATCGATTATCTCTGAGAGTTGGTTTGAGTAATCAGGCATAAGCTGCGTATCTGTGGAAGAGATTAAGTCTCAACTTTCTCAAAATAATGTTTGAAATATAAAATACATGATAGAATAGTAATCTATATATATCTGTAGAAAACTTTCTTATTAAAGTTGAATTGGGGGAAAGAAGGCCAAGGGCAAAATGGTAAATAGCCTGACATAAACAAATATATGTTTTTTAGAACATATATGGATTAAAAAATACTCTTAAATATATGAAAAGCTAAAGGCAATAAGCTGAAAGCAATAACTACAGTCTACAGAGTTGAAATATTAACATAAGCCGCCCTATAAATAAGATCGCATCCAAATTAAATTATGTAGATACTTTAGAGAACACAGGCCAGAATAATATTGACTGAGACGACAGACAACTTCTACATACAGTAGAATCTTTTGTTGAATTCAGATACCTCAAATACTAATAAATACCACGTTTATAAGAATGCCTATATAAGATGATATTAAAATGGAGATGAAGTTGCGATATATAACATATTTGTTGTTCTTAACATTAATAAGAAATCCTTGTAACATTTTGTATGTGTGTGTCTATTAAGACATGTTTTCCTTTACCGCAGGGACATCAAATAAACATCTAAGTTATCCTTAATCACAATTTGTCTTCTTCCTTTACCAAAAGTAATGAAAATCAGCAATGTGTAAAATACGATGCCGATAAAGAAAAAGGCCAAACATCATTTTTATTTTCTTTGGTTACTAAGTTACGCCTTTGAATGTAAAATAAAAATACCACATATGATTTTAATTAAAATATTTGTTACCAATGTTCCAAGTTTTAATAAGTTCACATAGTTTTGATACTCTGTTACGCTAACTTGGGTAACAAATTCAATATGTAAATCGTCAAAAATCTATTCAAAATATTTTCAATTAAAAATAATGAAAAAATTTTTAACCATAATAATGAATGCCTTTAACATATTTCTATTTAACCAGCAAGTTACGAAGAAGTGAATATTTATTTGAAATATCATGTGATAGAAAATTTTCAAGGATATGTATATCAATGTTTGTCTTTAAAACTGTCTAATAAGGTATTCATTTTTATGCTAACACAGTCTTTCGGAATACTTATACAATTTCAGTTTGAATTCTCAGTTTTCCTTCTTTGAAAACTCAGTTTTCTGAGTTATCTTAAAATATTGACCACAAAGTAAGTAAACTACCTCAACAGAAACTCTCATCGTCACTAAGTTTTTTAATAACACTTCAGAATTCTTCTAGGTCTGGAACTGATCGATTATGTTTGAGTTTATGATGTATAAGAAAAAATACCTTTTTATTGGTTGTTTATCAAATCTCCTTTCAATGTTGCTTCAATATATATTTTAATTATATCTACATATATGTGTTTTCTGAGAGAGAAAGAACCAAATGATGATATTTTAATTTGTGTCTTAGTTTTTATTTCTGGAAATTAAATTTGTAGTAACTTCTTTTAGGAAAGTTGACGAAAGGACAACGCATTTCCTTAATTTTAAGAAAGCTAACAAAATTGTGAGAAAATCGTTTCCATACCATCCGAACGGTATCTTCCTTTGGGTATTGGATAACGTCCTTTAACTTAACGTCTCTTCATTTTCCTTTTCAACAATTTTCTTTTCATATTCAAAGAAATTTGCATTTCACTTATATCTTGCTTAAATTTATTACAAAACTTTAATGATTAAAGAGATCTCAGACCTTTCGATAATTTAAGAACTTTTACATAAAATTTAATACTTAATTTTATTCGTGTCAAGGAAAATCATGAAAATTTCCTTATCTCTTCTAATCTGACATTGCCAGCAAAGAAATATATATGGTTGATGTATCCTTTAATATAGCATATTGTGTCGTTGAGCAATCCAGAACATTGTTGAGAAACAATAAACTATATTGCTCGACAACCGCACTTAAAGTTTAGCAATATCTTGAGTGCATCCAATTCTATGAGAAGATTATATAAAGGCATTGTGCAAGTTTCTCTTAACATGTAAAAAGTTTTAACTACTCTGTAATAGAACAGTTAGTATCATGATCCTGTTAGCAGTTAGGCGTTAAGTAATTAGTATTTAACAACTACAAATGGCATCATTGTCTCACTTGCGAGTTCTTAAAAGTGCTAATATTTTATTCACGTTACAATGAAATTATTTAAGATTTGACTAGATAGGAGTATGAAAGTATTGTTTTATAATATATTTATAGTTAAGATTATTAAGGAACAAAGAAAACCTGCAAAGTCAATAATAAATCTACAGTATTAATCAAACCAAGATTAGAAGGCGTTTTTAGCAATAATTTCTGAGTAGAAATCATTTTCTATTAGGCGTATAATTAAATTGTCATTTAGAAAACAACTTTGTTTGTATTTCTAACCTGACCTAATATTCGATATTAAAAATTATCTTAATGTTACATAAGTATGTAATGAAAACCTTAATAGTTGAATTAAGAAAATAATAAATATATAAACTAGAAAAGTTAAACCAGTTACCAAGCTTTATCATACTTTATACACATACATATGTCAAACAAGATACTGTAAAGCGTTTAATATATTTCTTACGTGCAGTCCTTAAAATGTTCTGTTTTGTTTTTCGTCATTAAGCTCTCAATACTAGAACTACTCAACGTAGCGAGCAGAACCTACTTTTCAGAACAAATGGTGTTTTAAAACAATTCGCGCTTACACAAGTAACTTATGAAAAACATGTGTCTGTCCTCGATATTTCCGGATACTAAAGAAATCAAACAACGTGAATCAAATAATTATAGTATAAAATTATATATAATACAGACTTATTAAAAACTTTAGTTTAGATAGGAAAATAATAAAATTGACTTCTTTTAAATTTGAGTTTATTAGATTACGTTTAAGACGTTAATACTTTTAATTACTATAAAAATATATTAGGAAGCATTTGATCATTGAAGTAACTACCAATTACTATTGAAAATGACTATTTTAAATCTCACAAACTATACTAAGATTGTTACTTCTATCAATTAAAAGTTCTATAAGTAAGAATTCTATAAATAAGAAGTAATTTATATATTTTCAAACTCTGAAAACAAAAAATTGTATTAAGATAATTGTGTATATTTTCTTAAGGCTGTAATAAACTCTGAAAGGAAGTTGTGATATAAGAAGAGGAATAAATTATCCCGTTTTGCTGCAGGGCATTATAAGATTTATTCACCCAGCTCAGAGTCAGCCATTCGCATAATAAAGTAGAAAATGAAATTAATGAAATGTTTCTGAAGTTATTTAAACACACGCTTTCTAAGTAAATATGCATATGTAAGTTATTACTCCGTTCTTTTTAATAAAAGAATTCGAAGGTTATGTTACTTACATATATATGTATTTGAGAAATAGATTTTATTTATCAATATTTCTTTTTTCATATTCCTGTTGTGGATACTAGTAATTATGCTTAAATGTTAGGGTTTCTAACTAACAAAGCATAAACAGGAACGAAGAGAGAGGTTTCTTATTATTACCAAATATAGGACTGTGGTTCACGGATTTAAACGTATAAAAAATATAGTCTCTTATTTTCAAACTCCTTTGGATTAGAAATACTTGATTGTTATTTATGTTTTAATGGAAACATAAAGAGTTTTTATATAATTTCGTAAAATAAACTTATGTGCAATTAAGAAACTGTACTTTATTTTTTATGACTTTAATGGTTAACTGTGTTTGGATAGCAATGCCTCAAATATATAAGTATATTTGTTGTAATGTCCATCTGTCTATATAATGATCTGAAAATGAAATCATGTGCAATTGACAACCATTTTTGGACAGTTAGATGTTGGAACTTTAAGTAGGTACTGTCTTATGACAGGGAAAAAAATGATCACAATAATTTGTCTTAACAAAAGCTCAATTTCATTGAATATAATATTGTGACTATAAATTTCGTAATTTAACCAAATTTTTTAACTATTTATTAAGGATTTTTTTGTCCGTCGTAATTATTGATTCAATAATAATGAATTAATATAAGCTTTTGTTCTACATTCCCCTTAAGGACAATACAAAACCTACCTTCAATAGACCAAAATTAAATCTGATATCACCAAAATTGATTGTTAACCATTTGCTCTTTCTCATCCTTCAATAAATTAAACCAAAATACATAAGCATACATACTCTCTCCCAAAAACAGACATGAATAGTTCCCGTTTTTATTGCTACGTGTCCACCAAGAAGGTAATTATTGTCAGTACCTCAATAATTTAGAACAAAGAAACTTGTCTATAGTATTTTTTGTATACAATGGTATCTAATGATGGCCAGAGCTATTTACATATTTACCAAAAATATATTTTTAAGATTTCCAAACGAAGCGAACAAAACTTAAGTAGACACTGGAAAGTCTGGCTAGAAATTATCGGCTACGGATATCAACCCCATAGACCAAGATGCATAGACCAGCGATAGGGTGTAAGAAAAACCATAGCACAAATAATGCCTTCCATTAAAACCTTTTTAAAGGCAAATTTCCTAATAAAGTAGAATAACCTAAAAATATATAGATTTTTCAAGTGTACCACTAAGGGGAAACAGTTTGCTACAAATCTAAATATCATGACTCTTTTATGAACAGGCGGAAAATATTGAAATCATGAGAAAAAATATTTAAAAAAAACTTTACAGTTATAATAAAGCTAATTCTTTAAAAGTAGGTTTGAAGAAACATAAAATTTCTTTATTTTAATTGCAGAGTAATTATTTTATGCCAATAACTAAAAATTATTATATTACATAAGTTCTGATCAAAACATAAGTATTATGTATATTTTAAAACATATATTTGTATAATGTATTCATAAATATGGATAAAAGATTTAAGACATTATTTGTTACTCCATTTCCTCTTCCAAACAACCAAATTCAGTAATAAATCTTAGTCTGGAGAAAAGTTTGTGAAATGTCGTGATATCTCACAAATGAAACTGACATAAACTTTCGAAAATACATTTGGGATGTTGTAAGGCAACCAGCCATCACGTGTTGGACAGGAAATGCAATGGAAAGATTCTTCGTATACAAAGCACAACTGAGCAACATGAAGTTATGTCAAAGATTACTACCAAATTTAAAAATGAAATATTAAAATTAACATTGAATAAAGGTAGTCGATCGTATGTATGAGAATTTATTTATTGAATATTTACTATAATTACATATACATATAAGTAATAAAGCAAAACATATTTTGAAAAAAAAATACCGCATTTTAATAAGCCGTACATTTCATTTCAATTTTGCACAACCACAATTTAACTAAGCCAAAAGATTTCTGTTGTACTTTAGCGCTCCCGTTTTTTTCTTTTCTTTAAACACACAAATACAATAAAATTATATTAAAAAAGTTTTGGAACAAAACTTTAATTTCTGAATTTATTATTCCACATGGAGTTTAAGATATACATTTTTTTTTAATATTTAGTTTCATTCTTGTATTGGACTCGAAAATGACATTGAAGAAAACGTAATTCTTAATAATTAGGACTAACTATACTGAGATATCTTTATTGGATATGGGTAGAAATTTCAGATAAAACATTGCGATATAACGTGAATTTACAGAAAAACTTTATTAGAAGACAACATTCATCAACCGGATGTAAATACATATTATGTACTAATAATATTCATAAAAACACGAAAGAGCAAAAACATTTCGCATAATTCTTTATTATTTACTTATTGTAGGTAAAACCAATTCTAAAGTCGATAAGAATAGGAAACTTTCTTTAAAATATTCTTATTTCAATCCAAAGTTAAAAAAGAAACAGCTGACTCAATTCAAATTTATTAAGAATTCGTGTTTCAAAACCGCCACAAATAGATAAATGAAAACAGCCTCACTTGAATTGAAAATAGTAACTTTGGAAGTATTCGCAAACTCCAATATAATTCCAATGTCGTCGAGGAAATATTTAATTTTGTCTTTAAATGCGGCTTCCTCGCATTTCGCAAACGTTTTCTTCCTTGCAATCCAACTGCTATTGAAATTTTTAGCGTAACAATAAATTAACTAAAATACGATCAGTTCATTTTATAAAGATATCTGATTCATGTCATTTATTATTAAATATATTTTTCAACTGTGAAAATATGTATGAAGTTTAAATGATGCAATGAAACAATAATTAAAATACAATAAAAAGACTTTTTGTAACTAAAAATGTAACTTTTCATGTATCGCAAAGTAGTAAATAACATAAACATATTACGATTTTTTTTTTATAACTAGAATGTGTCCGAAACATCTAAAAGCATGCGGTACTCAATGAGTTCATAGTACTCGTAAGTTTATTGAATCAGAATCTACCTTACTAGATTAACTATGTGAAAAAGGCTTATCGATTACTAACTACTTCAAAAAGACGGA
>DVQO01000275.1:0-21184 GCA_018231785.1 Danaus gilippus
AATTGTGTAACTATAAGTCCAGGTTTCCTCGCGATGTTTTCCTTCACCGTATGTCTGTGATGTCTAAAGACTCTCAGAAAGTACATATGACTCCGAAAAATCACATTGATGTATTAATAAATTAAAATTATTCCTAAAAAAATTATCGTGTAAAAATCAATGTGAAAAGTACACTTTGAAATGGTGAATGAATTATGTTAGTATTCTGTTATTATAACTCCGGCCACAGATTAACTCCGACCGATATATTTGCAAATAATATGTAAATTTGTATTAATTTTTTCTTTGTTTAAACCATTAAAAACCATTTAAACGATTTATTTTGTTACACACATACATTACATAGATTATACAGAAGAAAATAATTAAATTTAAAGAATACAGTGTAGGAGCAAGGGGTTCATCTCAGTATAAGCTGTGTTAATGCACAGCACTGATTTTCAGATGACCCCTGACTATTGGATAAACATACACAAATACGCGCACACGAAAATAAATAAATGAAATTATAAGAAAAAAAAACAAACTAAAAAGCCCTTATCCCTAAAAAAAAAACAAAAACATATCACACACAAAGAAGAACATCCTAAGGAACTTAGACTTAAGCTAGACAGACAGACCACGATTTTTTAATGACAATTAAGTAAATATTACATACTGCCAGTGATACATTTAAAAAAAAATTAAATATTCTATTTCTTTTTTCCTAGTAATATTCGTAATTATTCTTACATAAGAACATTATCTGAATAATAACAAATACAACAAAAAAATAATTAGTGAAATCGGTCTAGCCATTCACGCGTGATACCGTGACCAAGGGAAAAAGGGATTCATTTATATATATGTATATATATATATAGATATATAAAAATTGAAAATATGAAAGGGTCTTTGTACAGAGATTCTTCATAGTATTAATATTTAATTCAGTGGAATCACGTAAAGATTTCTTTTTGTAAGATTATACATTATCGTACAATATACGGATTGCCTTAGAAAATAAGGCGTGGTCCCTCATATTACGCTGTTTTATATATATTTAGAATCAATAAAACCTCTACAACAATATGGAGAAAAGATACTTGCCATGGATTTGAAATGAAAGTCTTAGCAACAATTCATATAAAAAAACATTCTCAAATACATTTCACAATTTACATATATTCCGTTTCCAAGTAACAGTTAAAGAATATTATGTCACGTATAAATTTATTGTTTTTCCATCAATCATCTCCGTTTTTTGTTATAATTTGAGTAATCGTAAGTTGAAGTAGAAAAAGAAAATTAAAAATTTACGTCTGAAATTATACGAAGTTATCAATCAGATTTTAAGTTTGATAAAATTTATAGCATATGAATTTTTTTTTACTTTAATCCAATGAAACTTAATTTTCGTGTAGATTTTTTCATGCATTAAACAATAATATTCTCATTTGTTTAAGGAATTAGATAAGAATTATCTATTTTAGTCTCAATAAGTATTTAATTTCAAGAGGCCATTTTATATTGTACTGGCTATTGTCGAGTAAATACGAGTATATGGTTCATCTCTAAATGGATTAATGAGTTGGAATTGTAGAAAACTTTGTCGTATCATGTCACCGATGTACAAAAGAATCTTTTACGTATAGATCGGATTTATTCTTTGATATGTATATTCGTGCTATCTTCAATAGTTATCTGATAAAAGTATTCATATTTTTAAAGTCTTTCACACAAATCTCTTCGATGCATGTCTATTTCCGTCTTTATCCGTATTTCGATTTGCGAAAATATGCGACTGTGTTCTCGTATGCGACATTCCGCGAGAGACGTCTTAAATGTCTGTCTCACAATATAAATTTTTTGAATATTGAAATACGACGTACACAAAACGTTTTCAAATCGACTGTTAACTGAAACTGAATGGTTTGAATTTTTTTGCATGCATCATTTTATATTGGAAAACTAATACTTTATTATGCAGAAGCAAAACATCGAACTGTAAATATGTCTGTTTGTCTTTCTGACAAATAAATACCGTGTTCAAACAAGGTGTCATTTTATTAAAAATCTAAAGCGCTGCACTATGTACATTTAAGTCCAGGGAACCGTAATGGTAAATAATAATCAACGCGTGCTTGATAATATACAATGCTATACACCAAAGTGGAACTTAAATTTTTTGTGCTAATAATCCTTTGTGTGAGCGTCTAGATTTTTTCTATGCTGTTACTAAGAAAACCCACTTTGGCACTATTACAAACTTAATATTTTTAATTAACAAATATATATCTAAATATAATAATTTATCTAAAGCGGACACTGAAATTCAATAACGTTGATTTGTTTTACGTAGTGTTGTTTAATAACCAAATCAGGATGTTCAGCTGGTATGATTTAAAAAACTGAGTGAAAATAAAGTGTTTTTATTTCAAAAATGTATGAGTGTAAATTATGACGCATCAAACAATTCCTACATGTTTTCAGTTGTTTAAGATTTAGCAAAGACTTATGTTAGCTTCGTCGCCATTAGCTTTCCACTAACAGACTTATTAACAAAAAAGTTATGTTTTGTTGTCATGATTATAATTATTATGTTCTAAAATAAATAGCTATCAATAGCTACGACTATTACAAAGTATAACTAAACTAATAATATTCGAAATGTGTATGATGTTGTTTGTTTATTTGTCTATCAAATTACACAAAGATCTGAATAATATACATTCTTACTCACTAATAGTTTAATAATTGTACATAAATTATTTTGAGATATATTCAAGTAGGTGGGTATTTTTACTTAATTTTATATTTTGTTTATTGTGATTGTAATAACATATTTTTTTTATATAGATTGTTGATGTTGATTAACTTTCATTAAAGTGTTTTGTAGATAACAGTGGAAATTATACATTTGAAATCCATAAATTAAACACATATGACAGCTAAAGGTCAATAGTGAAAGGTCGACTATCTTATTACTTTAATCAATGAGATAAATGATAACATCTATACAAACAACAATTATTGTGTAATCTTTATTTCCTAGTTACTGTGTGCCCGTGACTTTTCTTTTACTCAATTAGAAATATTTTATAATTAAGTTTCTTAGTTTATTACAGTCTAATAAAGGGACTAAACGTTCAACCAAAATCAACACGTAGTTTGAAATTATTTGTTCTGTATTCCTGTGATAAATTTTAGTGATTTATTAGAACAGTTTTTTAAATAAAAGCATAAACTATAAAATAATGTTAATCGCCGTGATTATTACATTCTCACAAGCATCAACGTTATTGCTTTATATTTCCTCTCAAAATATTCTTGATTTTTGTAACTCACTGCTTTTATAAGGTTCGCTTCATAAACTACCTTATAGGTTTTAACAGATTTTTACAGAAAACTGCTCTTTTCATCAAGCGGTTGCTGAGCAAATGTGTAGACTTTATTCGTTGCATGCACCGTACTCTAGGTAGAAGTTGTGTATAGAATTTCTTTTAAAAATATGTTATGACGTTGAGGTAAACTTTTTTAATTAACGTCCTCAAAGAAAATAAATTTATTATTTTGTTATATAGGAAATATGAAACATTTTTACTTCATCGATGTATTAAATCATTTTCACTTACTCTTGCGTCTAAGCTTCTGAGGTTCCATCAAAATTCTACGATCAAGATGCTAAAGCAATTTATCAGCCTTCAAAACCTCCACACTTACGACTTTCGTTTATATATAAAGCATTAAACGCTCGAGTCATAAGATGGAAGATAAGATAGTACGCCTGAAAGTATCCTCACGTGTCATTTATATATATATTTTAAAACTGTGATTCTTAGGGAATTCTCAGCTTTCAAACTAGGTCATGAAATATGATTTTTTACCGTATAAATCAGAAAATAACTGTCCCTAACAAGCTCGTGATTTACGCGTTTTTCATAAAGGACTGAACAACGTTAATGACTTGTTGATGTTCAGATAACTAAGATGTTTATGCCTTTTTTCTAGGAATAAAACCTCTATAATGGTTCGCAAAAGACTTTCTTTCTACCCTTTTAATTATAGAAAAAAAGCTAGCAGATAAATAAATCAATATTACGTTGACGTACACTAATGGGGAAAAAATAAATTTTAAGCGATGTTTCAAAGGCTGTATCTTTAATGAAGATGGTCGTATCGTAAATAAAACAAGCTTCAACTTTATTATTGTTGGATCTCGACAGTAAATATTTATGTAATGCATATCGGACATTCTTTTTTCTTAATTAGTGTTTTTCATGATGAATATAATTTATACGGTAATATATATATAAAATGATATAGCTCAAGAGTATTTTAGTATTGTCTAGTGCTTGTAGATGGTATTTGCACCTAGTGTTTGATGCAGGTCGCTGCCTGCCTGTTCTCTGCGTTCACCTGTTCCACGTGTACGGCCTCATCTCGCACTACCAACTGGACGCGGCCTGCGCTTGGAAGCTGTTCTCCCTGATCGAAGAGGGCTATCACAGCACCAACCCATATCACAACTCGATTCACGCCGCCGACGTCACTCAGGCGATGCATTGCTTCCTTCAACAAAATCAGGTATGGACTCTTTGCATTGGTATTTAACCATTTATTCCCCATTCTTGTTTGGTTTTATCATTTAATTCAACGTATAACTATGTCCATTTTCACAAATATTCATTTCTATTTTCATTTCATTAACTATGTCCATTTTCACAAATATTGTTGATATAAACAAAAATACTGGGTTTCCTTTGTAAGAAAAAAAAAGAAAACTAATATCGAAACTATATACTTGCCTATGTATTACTTTATCCGATGTTTCGACTATTTTGCAATGACTTAAAATTATGTTATTGATAACAATTGAGCTGACTCGTAAGCACAAACTAAGACACGAATAACAACGAGCCCAAGTTAAAATTAAAACATTTAAAACCGATACCGGTAAAATTCATGCCTAACGAACTTACACATGATAATTTACTAAATAATGTATATGAGACGAAAACTCTTATCATTCCTTGGATTTAACCTTGCGAGTGCCGGGCCCGTCGCGGTGCAGGGAGAGGAGCTTTATCAGTGCTTGGGACTTGCAACCCAGGTGAAGGCTTAAGGGGCCTCAATCTAACGCACGTTAAATGCTCACCTCCTCTGTCCAAGCTCCTCTCTCTACCTAACCAAATATTATCAAAATACATTAAACTAATCTAACACTTAATGGATTCTTTTTTAATTTCCTAAACAAGTTGCTATCAGTGCAGCGGTTAAAAGTTATTAAGCCTTATTCATTTCGATTTTCCACTCTATATCTGTTATTATTAATTTAAAATACTTATGAGATAATTTTAGTTAACAGTTTTAGTATTATATTTTCTTCCATCGGTGTATATGCTCTTTAAATTCTATAAATTCAATTCATAATCAATATATACAAGGAAATATTATCAATGATCGTTTAATACGTAGATAATAGCATAAAGCTTATATGTTCTAAGTTAATTAAATGAATGAAAACAATATAATAAAGACACAAGACACCCGTGGTGTTGAATAATTGTGAAGAGAATAACAAATTAAGGTAACATGTGTATTTCGATGCTTTGAAAGCCAATGACAATCTCATAAGTACTTTGTCTATTAGTTTCGGATGTCTGAGCAAACATTTGAGTTAATTGCCGTGGTGTTCGGACTGGTTGATTGATTGACCCCACTAAAAGCATTTCTATATTGAAGCAAATAAGATTAATATGTCTTATTTGTATGGACCTATTGGTTTATTGCGATCTTGCTCGGCGCACGCATATACATATGTATATGTAATCGGTAACACCGTACCAATTATACAGAAAACTGATTAAACGTTCATCAAAATTATGTTCAAGGTCCATATCGATAAATAAACTCGTTATATAAATTTAACGTCGAATAAAATCAATCTATTCGGGATGATCTTTGGAATAAAGATTGGTTTTAAAGAAATTATCTGAGGTTGTTAAATTATTTCTTTACAAATCTCTAATGTTAACTCTAAAAAAATGTTGTTGGTTTAATAAATATCAAACAACCAAATAACTGCTTCTTGTTCATTTTTTACTTTATTTTTGTACATAATCATGCATATGCAGTAGGTACATTAAGTACTAACTAAGAAATTCATTTTAAATTTATTTTCATTACTCGTTGAATTTTATAAGAAAATATTAACAACAAAAAATGAGCTTTAATTTTAGGATGCAAAGAATTAGATGAAAAATCTTGAGAGACCTAAAGCAAGTTACCCGTCATGAAGTCCATCTTTATTTCCCTTCCAAGAAATACGAGCATGCTATGAATATTATTTAAAATGACACTGCTTTTTTTACCTTTTTTAAAGACATTCTTTTCTATTTTACTAAAAAATGTTGAGATAATTTAATGGAAATATTATATTTAATTATGTAATATATAATGTACGAATATACATATAATAATACTTATTTTTGGACTCAACAAGTTTAAAATTTTTGTAAAGAAATGTGTACGAAATTCTTTTATAAAAGCATAAGTAAATCTTTTCAATCTTCTAAACATAGTTACATAAACAGGGTTTCGTTATTAATTGCGACTACTAATTGCATTTCATTTTCTTCTCGCATCATACGATCGAGTTTCTGTTTTTAAAATTTATATGATAATTAATTTTTTTTTACACAATTATATTGTGATGTGATAGTTTTTGTAGATATTAAAAATATAACAAAAAATACAACACTAAAATAACTATTTAATTTAAAAAAAAACTCGTCTCGTTCAGTCTTCTAACGTTTTATTTATCAAAATTGTTTAAAACAACTTCATTATGTACTAATATTTATTAAAATTAATCTTAATAATATAATCTTCTCCTTTGACTGTGTTGTTGTTGGCGGTCATTAAACCTAGAACAATTTCACTCTAGTTGTAACTTACTCTATAAAGACGCTAAGTATGTTTCTTCTCTAGGGAATTTTCTTACAAAGTAGTTGTAGATACATCAGAGTATTAAGAGTAGTCAAAATAAACTCGGTTGAAATACACTTGTAATGATGCAGTGGATTCGATTGAAGTACTCATTTTAAGTAGAATTGTAAATTTTTATAGTCGATATTGCAACAGAAAAATATGAATAATATTAAATTTAAAATGCGTTGTTCATTTCATTTTTTCAATAATCCTCTATATAATATAAATGATTTTTCATTTTAACGAAACAAAGGTCGGCACAATTTATGTAAATTATCAAAAATTTTACTATCAATTCCTACTAAAATATGAAAGCATAAATTGGCTTCGTGATTTATTTTGCCAACAATTCAATATGAAGAGACTATTTAAATTTGATTGTTATGTTTAAATAACTCCCTTTAACAGGATTCAGTGCTTTACTATTAAATGAAATAAAAATTATTCACACCAAAAATAAAGACTTAAAAATTTTATCATAGGTAGAAAAAGCTTAAGCCTATTTCAAAAACCATTTACTCACAGCTTATTTTAAAACCTTACACTCCAATCAGTTAATATAAAGCAATGAAATATATCTTTATCTTGGCGCAATAAACAAACTTCTTTGAATTGTTCCTATTTATATTATAAAGAAGCAAAAAACAAGTCAAAGTTGCATAACTAAATGAAAGTTAAATTTGCATAAGTTTATAAATCTGACCAATATTGTGACATAATATTGTTTAATTACCTAAGAAAATCTCTAGTAAGTGATTATTCAATAGTTTGTACATACAAAACAACTGGAGTGAATTCAGTGTTACTTGGAATAAGGTGTATGACATTTTAATTGTTACTGAAGAATGAATCAGAAGACAGCTTTTTTAATTTAGTGCTGTATTGGTTCGCTAGCTTCTTTGTTACTGAATAACAAACGAACATAACTACATTCGTTTTTATAATATATTAATATAACTTTAGAATCGACGGCGTTTTCGTTTTATTAAATCTTTTAAATTAATACAGATCCAGATCTAATAATATCCCCATAGACAGCAATCTTTACGTCGCACAATAGACGATATAAGATGAATGCGAGCACAATCCCAATAATAGCCTCGGTATATTGTAAAATATTATCTACGACGCTCCCGCTGGACCAGACTTCATTCGGTCCTCATGGCTAGAACATCTTACCAAGTGGAACCGCTAATTCTCTTCTATAAAAGGGATAACATTCTATTTGCTTCTATTTTATACTTCAGTTACAATTTAATTCAGTTACTATTTTCATTTCGCTGATGCCACTTTAATTATCTCATGATTTGGTCATGAAAACAGAACCTTCAAATGTGATATTCATAAGAAATCTGTATCTATTTCTACTATATCTGAGAATCTTCTAAAATTTTAGTTTCGCTGTGAAAGTATGATGACACATTTCCGATATTGAAACACTCGAATCGACTGGTCCAATTAATTGTGAACAAAGCCGTCTACATAAATGTATGCTGTTTGTACTAAATGTCTGCTTGAATTTAGATGAACGACTGTCAATACCATCACGAAATGCAAAATAGCCTCAAGCTATTACCTTATTCGTTGTACTGTTTAAATTTACTATTGTTCAGTAATTGGAGATGTTGTTGAGCTCTATAATATATATGTATCTTTTAACACACACAGCTTTACGTAATAATTAAGTTAATTAAATTAATGTTATTATAGTGTGAGTTTAGTTCTATGTTCGTTATTTCTTCAAAACGAATAAGATTTATAAATCATTTTTTGATTAACTCAAGCTACTGGAGTTCTTAAAATTTATCTGCGTATATTTTTGAAGTGTATTCTCTTATTTATACTAAAACGACCAAACTAATCGGAATATGTATTGCAGCTAACCAACTTCTTTGTTCTGTTTTTAAAAGGTCAACATGCAAGGCAACTTGCGTATGTTTGAACTTTCTGCCATGACGAAGATAGAAATTTAATTCACTGTAGAGAACTTCCTGCTTTATTGCCCTGCTTTATTTAAAAATAGTATACAACACATACATAATGAAGAAACAAAAAAAGAGAACCGCACTAATAAGAAAAGATTAAATAAACAGTAGAAATCCTTCTCTTTCAAGGACTAAAATATTTAACATCCCGTAGAAATTTTAAGAATTATCTTCAACACTCTTAGAAATCTGAGGAACAATGGAAATTGATTTGAACGGATAAAGAAAAATGCTATGTTCCTTTATAAGAAACGATTCCCATTGTTCAAAATTGAAAAATTCCATGTCGTACATAAAGTGTTTCCACAAAAAATCCCCTTAACAACTCCATGTTAATCTACTTTGAAGATATTAATTAAAACATTTTTATTAATTATTAAGTAATTCTTATCATAAAAAATTATTTTATTAATATTTTTTTGAGATTTCAAAGAACCTTGTCATATTTAAAGCCTACATTGTCTCAATGCATCTCTTTGATTCGAGGCTCTAAGCTTTGAGCTCTTTTAAACTTCAAAGTAAGGATTACTACCTCATCAGACATAATCTTTAAAAAAAAGGAAAGTGTATTAGAAGCTCTAAAATTACCTACCTTTAGAAATTTTAATATTCCACATAGACTTTCACATGCATTTTACCTTGATAATTTTATCTGTTGTGGTTTTGATTTAAAATGTTCACTCTGTTTTACAATTACGTTGAGTAAATATGGTGGAAAGGCTTAATTGACCGATACTCTTTTAGTATTAATTTAAAATATTAAAACTGTAACACGTGTTACTGTATTTTTAATAGGGCATAATTTTTCGTTTCCCTACTTCTCTAAGGAGGACTTCTTGATTAAATAGAAGGAATCAAGTCTATTATTAAATGTGTCATTATCCATTTTATTCCCTAGATCCTTGATTACTTGGAGCCGATCGAGATAATGGCGTCCTTGCTGGCCGCAATCGCACACGACATGGACCATCCGGGGGTCAATCAGCCCTTCCTGATAGCGACCTCCAACCATCTCGCCACTCTGTACAACGTAAGTCCATACTTTAATATCAACGCAAATGTAATTACACCACACACTCAATCTACTTTTAATATTCAATTAATTTATAAAAGCATAAGCCATAAACACTATGTGTTTTTAAAAATGTTCCTGACCAGTTTATTATAACATTTTAATAACTTTCTCGTCTACGGGACCGACCGTGCAGAATTAATTTATTAAGCCAAAAAGTATGCTATGACCGCGACATTACCGCAACAACAGCACATTACTTTGGCCTTTTATAATAATGATTGAAGGTAAAACTCAATTTAAAATGTTTGTTTTTGCGTGTAGTCTGTTTTCTCATATTTTCTCTCTATTTCTAAATGATGACTTGTAAACACAAAACTTAAGTAGCTTCTGTTATTAAAAAAGTGATTAACTCAGTTTTTAAACTAATTCCGACAGACAAAGGAAAAATGAGGAAGCAATGAGAAAATTTAAAACCTATTTACGATAAATGAGTCTGTGAAGGAACTTTGAGTAATAAACATACTCAAAAGAAAACTAGCGCTTAGTAATAACCTTAGTTGTGGGATGTACTTTCTATTTACGTACATTTGTAACGTCTTTTTATCTTACTTAGTTAATAATAATAAACAATTCTTCCGTGTACCAGTTATAAATAATCGGTCTGTATTTATAAAATCAGATTATAAAACATACGAAACGATTGTAAGCAACATCGGCGTTGTGCCTTCAAGCGATAATCTTTAAAAAAAACCCTGTTAACTTAATACTAATCAATTTCGGCCATACTTAACTGATCTAGGAGAATAAACAAATCTAACGTTTCTATTTCAATCTCCTCCATTCAAATATTAGTTTAATAGTAAATGAAAAAAAACCGTGTACACTAGAACTGGTTCAATTTCATATTAAACAAACCTAAATTAACTATCAGCTACCGTGATGGTCTTCCACGTGTATCGAATATAGAATAGATGTTGATATAGTATTACCTTGAAAATTTATTTGAAATGTTCAAAAAATCATCCAAGGTAAAAAAATGATAGGACTTTTATGAAGCTAAGTAATTAAGTTACCATAAGTACTTACTTACTTACTTTCTTCGGCGCTACAACCCTTTGTGGGTCTTGTCCTCTTCCACAATAGACTGATATTTGCGACGATCCTTGGCTGTCCTTCTCAGACGCTGTGACTTGATGAATCGGACGATTGTTTCTCGGTTCATAGGTGCCTCCAGCTCGTGATTCATGCGTATACGGTAGTCGCCGTCTGCGTCGATTGAATTTTTCTTCACTCCATTCTAAATGTTTCAATATTGTTTTTAATTACTATCAAACAAAACCATAACTAAACTTTATTTTTAGTCCTTGTCAGTTAGCGGTGAAAGCAATTTATGATTTTTGAGCCCATTTGTATACCCATCACCAAGAACTTTGAGTATATTGAGGATTAGTAAAGTATTGTGACTAAACCGCAATCATATATTCTAAGTCACAATATTAATGCTTATTATTCGATTTTCCTTCGATTATATAATATACATACAGTTACACATTCCTTTAATTACCTTATCTTGTTACCATGACAAACTTAATGCCTATTTTTTAAATACGCAAAAAAACAACAAGAATGTAGTAAATAACTAGTTATAAACGCATTTCTTCATATTAAATTATTTTACAAACGCTTTTATAAAATCAACTTATTATTAACAAGAAATGCAGGTGGTTTTAGACACACATACCTTTTATCGTTCTCGCATATCCTTCATCTCTTGAGAGATATCTGTATAGCTCTGTAAAGAAGTATGTCTGCTTTATTTTGTCATGCTTCGTAGTCCAGAAAAGATTTTAATTTTCTAGTCGCTGTTATTGCTTGCGCTGGTTTATTTGTAATTGTTTCTTTGTGAAAGACCTTTCATAGGTAAATACGACGTTTATAGTTATTCAACGTGATCATTAAAGTTATAAAATTAATAATATATTAAAAGTTTTATATCTCCTTTATGTAACTATACTTAGGTACATACACATATTATATTAAATGTTTAATGGGAGCCTTCGAAGCAATTTATTTATTAAATAAAATTATGATAGTTTTTACTTTCAAAAATACTAGTAAAATTGACTTAGTTTAATTAAGCCTAATGATATATAATATTTGTAGTCTTAATTTAAAGATGAGACTTCAAATCTAACGAGGAGTCGGGAGCTGCCGACTTACTCGTTTAATTAATTCTATTATCAAATATAATTTTCATATTAAGCGTACACATAAACCATGCATATTATCAATTACTACCGGAATTAATTTGAACAACAAGTGACGCAACACGTAGCTTTATCAAACTTAGACGGTATTGTAAGGTGGCCCGGATAATTGTTTTAGTACAATTATGAAAACACTTCTACAGTACTGAGAGAAATTCAGTTGAAATTCTACGTGAGCTCCCAGCAACGTACTTATAACTTAATATTGGTAACCCAGCAGGCTCTGCGATACTAAATACTATTAACAGGCTAACTTATTGTTGCCTCTCAATAATGATACTCTCAAACATATTACAGTCAAAGTTTGAAGAGAAATTTCACAGGGACCAAGACAGCTGCTCATAAATATATATGTATATATTTATTTATTTATTGTGAATATATGTAATGAGCTTGTCATTACAATTAAAATTAAATAAATTTTTGATTTTCATATTTTTGTTACAACTTTGGAATATAAATTTTTGTCTTTAAAATAACTTCAACTTTTAACTGCATTTTTTTATAATTCAGAATCGACTTAAACATTATTTATCTTTTAATTTGTAAAACCAGACAATGTGTCTAAACACGAAATGTATTTAATAACATTTAAATTTTAATTATTCAGGAATTGTTAGGCTACAGTAACATGAAATCATTTCTCTTGCATTCTCTTCTTTATGAAAATATGTAGAAAAATGATTAATGTAAAGCAATTCTTGGGCAATTTTTTTAACTCATCATTTCGTCAGCGTTTCGGACTCTGGCGATAGTTGCCTTATCGATTGAACGTGTGAGATATGCTAACAATTTCTGTCGTTCATGAATACCACATACTATAATCAATAAGGTGGTCGAGAATCGCTGTGGTCAAGTCACTACGCGTCAAACATGGGCTGGCTCGGCCGGGGAAGTATCACCCTCTCGCAGAAGATCAGCAGCTTGACGTAGTCGTTATTGGCAGCATTTTGATCTATGGATTTGAGGGCCAGTGACCTTTCCCTTTTCCGACCCATACCTTCTCTCACTCTTTTCCTACCCTTTATTCAATCTCTTCCATAATCAAGGTCGACATTGCATCCCCAACAATTCTTATGTTGCTAATGACGATGGACGACGGTGATACTACCCATCAAATAAGCTGTCTGCTCATTTGCCACCTTTGACACATATAATTTATATATATGTAAACTTTAATTTAATTATAATACATTACAATATTATAGTTTATGTTACTTAAAATGCTCGACTTAAGCTTTTTATGTCATTATTAAATTACTGTTGATTGTCATCTAGCGTGTTAAATAACAGAATAATATTTATTTCAACTAGTAATTACTTTGTACAATTAAACACTGACAACTTCAACTTCATCGAACTCAATTAATATGAACAAAGTACTAAGTTTTTATCGTTTTTCATAATTTAGCCATCGTGTTTACAAAACATAAGTAAAACTTCTAGTCTGTATACTATATCATTAGTTACAATTTAAATGGAATTAACTTCATCTATAGTGAAATTTAACCTTTTGTTTTCTTTAAATTTAAATATATAAAACTAACATTCTATTTATTTCAACGCCGATATTTTGTTGTATTATTTAAAAGAACCTCAATCATATAACATATTCTATAAATATTGTTTTCGTGAATATTATTAAGGGACAAAACTCTTGCTATTGTTACTAATCAAATTCAATTCGATTAAACTAAAACTTTATGTGTAATTAAAGTTTGTACAGCCGTTAAACAGATACATTTATCTAAAAATTATATATCTTACTATCAGCTTCTTTTGCGTTCCAAAAATGTATAAATTAATATAAATATTACAGCTTATGTATAATGTTTTATTAAACATTAAATAATTAAATATGTTAAATTAAAAAGAAAAACTTATTATACATCGTATTTTTATCAAAACACAAGTATCGCTTCCTATATCAAATTTAACCAAAGACTATTAAAACACATATATTTTAATTAGTTTCTAGAAACAGGCGCTAATTCTATGCTCTACTTGTTATTCTAAGTTCCCTGGGGGGCAATTATTACTTGATAACTTCCAACAACAACAAGTAATACAACATTATAATTAAAACTCAAAATAAACCTGCTCCAACTAGGTAGTTTTAATTGCTATTAAAGAATTGACCGTGTGGCTTACGAATTATAGTGGATTCGGTGTTATGACTTAAATTGATAAGATTATATTGGTGTGGAAAATTATAATGGGATCAAGCCTACAAGACTATTTAGAGACACAAGGTGGTCCTTGAAGAGACTTATTGGAACGGAAATTAACGGCGAGTAACACTGACCCAACGAGACCTCTACTAAAATTACTGTGGGTCAATATGGTGTATTGCTATGGAGTATGTAATTGTTATGTTTCGTGTTATATAACGTGCTAAAATACATCGCTACCTTGTAGTAAGTCTTTATTGGTCCTGAAAATGCAGTCGATAGTTCTTTAGTACTTACTATGGTTCGAGGTCTTCTACTAGCATTAGATGTCGCTCTATTCAAAGCTCCCCGTACCTATCGAAATAATCCACAACTAAGATATCAAATCGAAGAGATAAATCGTATTGCCTATCGATTAGTATGTGAACACTTTAAATCCTTACAAAATCCGGAATTTGTACTAATATAAAAGTTTGTGATATCGCTTCGAAAAATATATTTATATTTATTACATTAAAATATCAAAAATTAATGCAATGAATAATGGGAAACTTGAAACAAATAATTTTCCACACTTTTTGATCTAATTAATCAATTAAAGAACAACGAAAAGAAAGGTTTAAATCACGTAACTAAGAGAATCGTTAAATGTACTATGAAACAGAATATTTTATTATTGCCATATAATTAAGAAATGACAATGTTAAAAAAACACAATCAGTTTTCCTAAAGGTTATCCTCATAGAAAAATAAATCGATAAGTGGCTAGCAGTGACACATGACACATTTTGTGGGAAAACCTGGAATTGAATCCGAGACTTACGTCTCAACGGTCCCTTATAATCCTCGTTATATAAAATAGCTTTTCAAATATAATGAAGAAAATTATTAAACTTTGTAGATAAAGTCATCTGATTCTTAGAAATTATTTCTTCACTTTTATTCTTATTAGCTTGGCATTTTTTTAGCTGGTGATTACAAAATTCTTACTAAGATACTTAAAAATAATAACGTTTACAGTATATTATAGAGCGAAATTGTTTGTTTCTTTGGATCCGGTTATCTCAGAAAATATAGGACCAAAATGAATGGATTTTTAAGCGATGTAGTTTATAACAAAACACGCCGGATCACTAAATAATGCTAGAACGATTTAAAGTCATTTCTGTTAAGACATACATTGAAAGAATTTCTTCGTATGCTTTATTTTAACTGATGCACATCTCTTACATTGAACATAAAATGTCATCAGTTATATAAAATAGGTTCTTATAAAAAAGATTCCGTGTAGAAAAATAGTAAAGACGCTTGCATCCATGTCATATTCTTAAGTCAAAACCACTAATAATATTGGTTAATGTATTTAAAAGACATGTTTGACTTACGTTTAAATTTTAAAAATACACTCAATAAAACCATTATATATATTGATGTTATAAAATATAGTATTTTATTAACACGTCCACCATTTATACAATCGTCTTCGAAATATATCTAAACAAGTGAAAGCCAAGATCAAGAAATGTATGTACATATACATATTATTCTAACTCATTCGAGAGCATTTATTTCATTTACTAAGTATTTATTATATTATCTATTTCCTGTAATTATCTAAGTCACATCCAAAGTTGGTGGAGCCTCTCGATAAATTTTCACTAACACTTCAATGCAGCTCAGTCTTCAATACTCAGTAATATCATAACAAAATGTTCTTAACTTAACTTCAAGACTGCTTCAATTGCGTACAACAATCATAACATTCACGTTTTTATATAATATTTTTAAGATATTTTATTGTGAGTAATAAAATACTTTGATAATATTAACCCAAATAAAAAAAACTATTTTACCTTATTATTATATATTTTATTTCAACACATTGTTTTTTTCAGTGTTCGGTTAGCCATATTCCCAGATTTACTTTTTTACACTACCGTACAAACAGAAATTTATTGCGTTTTTTAAAGTTCTTTATACCAGTATTGTTTTTCACAATATCTATTTCCAAAAATAAAACTACAATAACCATTAAAATTATTAATTTCCGGATTGAAACTATGAATTCCAAAACGTATTTTCACCAAGCTGTTCTACAAAGCAATTACCAATTAAAACTGTTATAGTATATTTTAATTTTAGCTACATTCCACTTCAACGAAATTCCTTTACGTGTATGTATTTAAATATAGATAGGTGTGTTTGAATTTTTCTGAAAACTCTTTACAGTATATCATCATTTTCCCTAAATTGACGTCTTCAAAACCTTTATAAGTGTCAAAGTGTCTTACCTAAGAAAATTGAACCAATATTTCAGTATACACAAATTTAACCATTTCCTTAGAACACATCGGTGCTGGAAAACCATCACTGGCGCTCGGCGATGAGCTGCATCATTGAAAGCGGACTCTTCAGCGATCAAAACATCCGCATGGAACTTGAGAGGCAGATCAGTTCACTCATCCTGGCCACAGACATCACTCGGCAACAAGAGTACCTGAGCCAGTTCAAGGTAGGAATCTATCAACATAGAACTTTAGAAGAAGCAGTTTACCTTTAATTTCTGTTTCACTGTTACAAAACATTTATCTGGTTGAACGCAGACTTCTATTTCATGCTCGTTAAGTCCGGGTTAAAAGCCGATTCCATTTCAAAACCTTAATTAATACCAAAACACTGATGCTATGCCCTATCGAAACGGTTCCGTTCGCAATTCATCACAATAAATTTGCACGTGAATACATTTATTAACAATGCAATAACTAGATAAATATTTGCTATTTATTAGGACTTTAAAGTAATGATTTTTATATGTGAATTTAAAATACATAAAATATCAGAAGATTTGTTCTGTCCTGTGAAATATTCGTTACGTTAAGTAATATCAAAGATACGCACACATACAAACGAATTAATTATAAGATAAAATATGAAAACTGCCTGCTCTTTCTCGGTTTGATCTCACACCACTTCAGTGGTTTACAGACGAGCTTTCGTTTTCACAAATCTTAATCATCGTTTAATATGCAGTTATGTACACAGAACATATACTTTAAACACTGGAGATAATAAACTTGATAGGTTAGATAAGAATCAATATACCTGCTCGATGTATCCAAGTTAATATTGAAATTCTTCGAAATTTTTTTATTAATAAAAAGCACTTCTTGTCTCTCTAATGAGAACGAAGGTTGTTAAGGATTCCGAGAATTTTCTCTGAATATAATTAATCAATATCTTTCTAATAAAACAGTGTTAGAGGAAATTCTTAAATGTTACCGTGATTTCTTTGAGTTTCATTAGATAAATTACAAATGAAATGTGCTTTTATAAGTTAAAGAATCTTTAGATCTTCTCTCCTCCTCCTTGAAAGGTAACTTATCTTAGTAAAATGAATGCAGTATATATATTTTTTAAGATGCTCGTCTGAAATGGTATATAGAGAATTTAAGTAATTTTTTACCAAAAGCAATACATCTGTTTAAATTTTCAAATCTTGTTACTTTTTTGCGATCAATAAAGTGACATTAGAAACTAGTTATGTCAAGTATAACAGTAAAATTTTACCACACTTAAAGTATTCATTACTAAGTACAATTTATAATTTTTTTTTGTTATGGCAAATAAATTATGCACCGTATAATGTACAAGTATAATGGATAAAACTATGGAAAAGCAACGCTATTCTTTGAACTACTTAAAAATTATCTTATTGATACCAATACGCTCGACGAATTAAAAATAGGAACATATATATAGAACATTTTTTGTTCGACTAACTGGAAGGTATCATTTTTTATTATTTTTTAGTCCCACTCGAATTTGACGTTTCAATTTATATGATCTGCGCCGGGAGAATCTATTAATTTTGTCAAGTGTTAGTGACCGCAACACTAATACGGATAGGGGCCCCTAGAAACTGAAATATAATAATACAAAATTTATATCGATATATTTTGGAGTAGTTATTCAACAGCGTCTGTCTTGACATTGACCGAGAGCTATCGATATTAGATTTCAAAGCTAGAAGCATCAATGATATTAATTAAAGTCAACTGTAGCAAAACTATCTTCCCTAATAGACTTAGCACTGTACGATACAGATTTCATTTATACGATATTGAGTCTCCTGGATTATATCGAGGACTAGAGACTTGGAAATGGGTTTTATTAATTTAAAAACTATATTTTACATTTACGTACTTACGCCTCTTTTGTATCATTAGTTCGAAAATTGCACAAGTGAAAGAAATAAAGATGTAAATTAGCGTGATATGTATGGATTATTAAGTGTGAATGGAACGTAACGGATGATGGATACAAGTGAAGAAGAATACGGAGAATAGAGTGCATGGATTGTGTGAGAAATTATTCGTATAAGAATGACCTTTATTATACATAATGGCTGGTAGACGAGTGGGTACACACTTTATCGACGTCAAGTCAATAGGAAAATGGCTGGAAGATGATTACATATTTAACTATATACTAGTATTCTAGATTGATAATTTCAATATGCAGTAAGTATTTGTTAACTAATATTTTAACTAGTATAATGGACAATGGATATGTCTTTCAATTGTTTTAATGTTTATCAATAACAATATAAAACTAACATCGACTCGAAAAAGTACGTCAGAATAACGAGATTATAAACTATAGCAACGATGTTCAGGAACCAATTTAAAATGTCAGATGAAATACTGTACTGTGGGTTAATTGGTAGCTATTGTTTCCAAACCGATTTTTGGGGGTTTACATTTTATTGAAAACTTTCAACAAATCAAATGAATTATTTATTTTAAATATATTATAAAACATTTTATTCCATGAATGATATTTTATATGACAAAAATAATGCTATCTCTACAATATTAAGAAATTATGCCTGTACGAATATTTTATTGCGACGTCTTTCTGTTTAACTTTTGCATTATTTTTGTTACTCCTTAACAATAGTCTTTGTATTTGAAAGGTATATCAAGCCGTTTTAGAAGACCAACTTTCATTCTTGGCTACTAATATTCTAAAACGTCAATGTAGAATAATTTTAATGTGAAATGAACAAAGGAGTTTATATATTTTTGTTAAAATTTTAATCAATTGCTTTATCAAGGAAGCTTATTTAAATATTAGCACATAAAAAATATACAAGCCTTATATTCATTATAATAATGTGGCTCAAAATATATTATAAATTGTTTAAATAATTTTATGTACAATGCTTAAGAAAATTATAGCCGATTGATATGAAGTTATACAATTATTGTTACATATGACGAGGATGTTTACAGAGTCTACTGTGAAACTTGTGCCTTGAAAATTTTACAGTCAAATAATATAGCCCCACACTCTGGCGATGTTATTCCTCATTGAACTGTGTTTAATAGATTTAGTAATTTTTGAACTTTATGTTAACTTATTTGAATTCTTCTATGACCTCATGAAAAATGTGAATCTGTTGAAATTAATCGGTATATACTAAACATAAATTTTAAAATTAATTAATTATTAATTGTAGACGTAACTTCGTTGTATAATAATTTAAAGACGTATTTTTTCTGAGAAATTTAATAGGGTCTTTATTTTTATTTGGACTTTTATCCATCTCTTGTAAAATAAAATAATTGGGATTGTGATGTCTATGATGGCTTATTTGTTTATATTTTTATTCTTTAAATTCTATTTTAAAATTGAGTTCTAATTTTCATGCATTTGTTAATAAGTTGCAAAGTACATGAGTTCTATACGTGGTGAAGATAGATTTTATTTTAACATAATGGTTATTAAATTAGATAACCAATCACTTAAAAAAGAAAGGGTTTTCTTCTTGTCACAACAATGTTTAAGTGTTCTAATTATTAAAAAGACGGCCACCAAAGAAAGTATAGTTTAATTCCTCCGAATATTGGCCCTAGAATAACTCTAGGAGCCGATTCAGAAGTATTCAGAAGTATATATTATATTATTATTAGGTGACATTTTTCATTTTTTGATTATACTTGTTTAAAAAACAGAGTTTTATTTCGTCTAATTTAATATACCATTTCAATACAAACATATATTATTAACGTACTAGTCCATTATCCGATTACAACCATAATCTTTATAGTTTTTGTTCGTGTATTTTTGGTTTCTGCTTTTCTACTCGAAATAGATTTTTATTTTCTTATTTTTATTTAGAATTTTAAATAATATGTAGATCTAACAGGTACACTTCTCGTATGAGCAGCTGCGACTATTTTAAAAGGAATTTATTTTAAAAAGTACTGAACTGATGCGGATTATATTTTTTATAACCTGAAATAAGGAATAAAATTGTGTTTATTCTGGAAATAGAACGAAAACAGTTCGGGTGAAACCGCTGAGAGATTTCCGAATCGGCTACTAAGTCTGAAGGTTCTTCTGAATTCCTTTACGTGGCCGTATAGTCAAATCCTGGTTCCTTTATCGTGGAACTACCCCGGCATATCAAAATTGTAACAAAATCAGTTTGCAAAATGCAAAGGTATAAGAGAATACATAACGAAATAAACGGACGAATCAAAAGATATTTTTTAATTTGAGCTATCGTCTATTCAAATGTACCAAAGTCTATTTAGATTTTTAACAGTACTTCTTTGATTAAAAACAGTTTTGCATCTAAATTCTTCTATTTAGCTATAAGAAATCTTTTCTATTAGAAATACCACCACCACTCTGGTTTCGTCTCTAACTCGTTCTCTGTACAAGCTATCAGATTGTGGAATAAACTTCCACAAGAAATTAGAAAAG
>DVQO01000276.1:0-21176 GCA_018231785.1 Danaus gilippus
GTGCCATCATTTATCGCCTATCGATATAATTCATACATCCATTACTTATGTACATGCTGGTGGCGATAGAGCCCACATGTTGACAATTTAAATGTTCCAATGTTATTATATTTTATTTCTAAATACATAAAACCATTCATATAAGATTTAGTTCCTGCAAAATCAAAGCTAAGAAGAAAGGAATTGAGGGCTTTGGTGATGGCAACGAAAGAGATCAAATATTTGGGTCTAAGCCTTGACTAGATCTTAAAGGTCTAGAACGACGACCTTACACTATTTCGTTTATCACGACAATTTAATTCGTGATCGTGACAAGTTCAAATTGAAGACTTATCGATATCCTCGACTTTAAAAATTTCGAACAATAAAATTAAAATATCACTTAACCGTATTGAAGGAATAAAAAGTTCTTGCAGATATTGTGCAATATATTTCATATCATAAATTTCATAAATTATTATGTGTTACTTTTATTGTGAATATAAAAAAAAATATTTTTGATTACAAAAAATATAGGTAAGTTATATATCAAGCATCAGTAGTAGTACAACTTCAGAAAAATGTTACCTGAGATCTTTGACGTAAATTTATGGAAAGCTGAGTTTTGACTAAATAAATAAAAGATAGCGAATAAAGCACCACGATACATCTCAAATTGAATATTAGATTGAAATTACGTACAGTGGCTGTCTCTCCGCCCTTTGTTACTCAAATGATACATAAAGCGCGCGCGCATACCAACACAGCAATAAGAATTTTAAATTAGCATTCTTTTTGTGCTCCACACCACCCTAACTTACCCGCGCCCTTTCTTAATAATATGGAGAAATTGAGTTGTTATACACCCTTCGGAGGAGGCGCGGGTGCAGTGGCACACCTCGGAGAGAAGCCTTTTTGTAATTGAATTTGGATATTCTTTTCCCGTATATAACGACAGGGAGGTGGGACGGCTAGTTCCGCTCACAATATACACTGCACTGGGGTGAAATACTTTGAGACATCGTGACGTTTTCTCGCATCACTACATATATTACGTAGACATCACTTTATTACTGCGATATGAAATTTTATAAAAATCTAAATTTCTGTTTTACGTATACAAGGGGGAAAATATTTCTACTTGATATATAATAATTTTTACATTATATTTATTTAAAAATATTTATCAAATTCAAGTGCCCTTATATTCGTATTGGCCTAAATTGTCTCAATGTTACTATAACAATGGTTTATCTAAATAGGTTCTATTAATTTGATCAGCCTTCCGAGAAGCAACGTTAGCATGATACTGGTATGTAATTAGGTACAGGAGGCTATTAACATCGGCCGTGTACAAACATGGCGGCTGATTGTGGGTTTCGTTTTAATTGCGCACAAGCATCTCGATAGCAAGTTAGAGCTCATTGATTACAGGACCAGCAGTATCGTTGAAATCGTGGGAATTTTTATATGCTATCGATTTTTTCGTCAAATACTTCACGATAGGTGAAGATACGTCGAGAGATAAGGATATTCTTGATGAGCAAGTTATCATGCGTCTTAAAAATTATTTTCAATATTCGATTTCCGATAACGCCGTGGAAGTTATAAAAAATATTTAATTTGCGATATTACAAGTTAATTGTTTTTATTACTTTGAAACCATTATGAATAATTATACGAAATGAAATCTATGAATCATTCTAATTATCATTAATGACACATTGCAGCCGATAATACTTCGTTAATAGTTCTTTGGTAATTCGTGGTCTTCTAAATTATAGTTGTCCAGTATGGCGGATGTCTCCTCATCTTCAGCGGCGCCGGCGCAACCGAAAACCGCATGTCATTGTTTTTTGTGTTACGGCCCCGGGCGCCTTAGGATTCGATCTAACCCCGGCCACTAATTAATTATTTCACATGTATCGATCATTAATTACGGACGACGCTCCGACTGATACCCGTTATCTTTTAATGACGCCCGGCAATTTGTCGGTCGTAATTATATCACAAATCGGACTAACAAAAACTGAATATAATGATTTAGAATTTTAACACGATCGAGGCATTATCCAACGGAGCCATTAATAGCAGAAAGCATCGAGAACGAATCAATCTTAATCTTGTACAGAAACGTAATCCAGATTTATTTATGACGGAGCTGAGCGTGTGCTATTATACTCGTCTGCGGCAATTTACCTCGGAAATTGTCTTAATCGGTCGCTCAAGGGACTATTTATGTATAATTATTTCCAAATTCGACGCTCCGTTTGATGCCTTTCCGCTCTCTTTGAGGTGGTTCGACAAAAAAGTCATCTGTGGTAACAATTAAGCTTATAAAAAATAGAAATAAGTATCGAAGGGTCTGCAATAATTACAGACGCAAATTGAAGGTTCCTAAGAGCATATTGGTCGTGTGGCGCCTGAAATATTACCTGCAGATACATATAAAACAATACTATTAAAAACCGATTGAAATGAAATTATTGTCTTCGCAAGTAAATTAAATAATTAGAGACATCAAATGAACGTAAGGCTGTTCAAAGTAAAATTCTATATGAGTTAATTAGACGTTAAATTAATGGGAAAGTTAAATGAGACTTGACTAATCGTCGTACATGATTAGCGTTATTCACATTACTGCTTTGTAATTATTTAACATTCGAGTAACTTTACGAATTTGCAATGTCACTGTTTTTATATTTAAAGACGTTTTAATTATAGCTTTCTCCTGTCGCATGTCTTGTATGTAGCGAGGCAATTGAAGATATTTGCAAATAATTTACTGTCATTAGAACTGCTAAAGATTATTGTTTCATTATGACTTATTTGTGTAATATCTATTTAATCTCCAGTTTGATTCCGTACGTCCATTACGTTCTTATTATATATATAATTGCACAAAACGTATCTCGAAGTGATGTTTTCTAATTCAGCTACATGCAAGTCGTTAGTGGTATAAAATCAAACAATTTTTACTTTTATACATATCTATGTGATGATTTCCAACGTACGATCTCAGCACATCTAGTAAGCGTTGCTTGCTTCCCATGATTTACTTTAAACGTAGATATCAAGACTTAATAGATGTTAAAGTAAGTTACAAGCCGCAGTCATATATTTTCCCACGTGTAACAAGCTACCCATTTTATAAACAGCCATTTAATCAATCAATAGCCATTTTGCATTGCAAAAATTCCCCTTTGTTTTTTAATATACTCGGGATATTTCGATCTTAATATTTTACTATAATATACTTTTACGATGTTTTTGTGAAAGAATCTGGTTTTAAGGTAATTATTTAGAATCATTCTGCGGTTTTCTCTCATTCTGAACTAAATTAGGATCTGTATTATAAATGATTATTAATGTAGCTTACCGTATGTCTCGTTACTTTTCTTATTGTAGTCTGCTTCGAAAATCTTTTATATAAAAAAAAATGTACCACCGTTTTAATGAATAGAAAAATAATTATCGTGAATTAGTATTCATTTAAATGTTACAATCAATGTTATTATCCTTAAATGTAACATTTTTCACATTTTGTTGTTGTGTAAAAGCTACATAAATAAGATTAATGTGTCAACAAACAATCATTATTGTACAGCATCAGCACAGTGCCCATTCATTCTATCAATAACATTGTGGGAACCTCATTAATGAATTGAATAGTGCACATCTTCATTATCGAACCTGATTACTATTGTGGAGACTAATCCGATGCGGGCATTTTCTGTGTGCGCGTACGTACTTTATATACCACGATACAAACACCTAAACAAACACACACATTAACATTGTATTAATTGCACACGTCATATCTTACATCCTTCTCACACTCGTACTTAATGAGCGGATATGTGCACTACCACATACGGAATCCTTTGTATGTGTGTTTGTGTTTATCACGAATTAGTAACGCTGCAAACATCAGGGCATTGGCTGAAATTGAAAAAAATGTTGATGGGAATCACAGCACGTGTTGCAGCATTAAAGTTTCAATATAATCGGCGCCAATATGAATAAAAATTGTAAGAAATTATGGAGCAATTATATATCGGTTATTTAATAAACTTCATATTATTAAGTAATTTTATACAAATGACAAAAGCTGAATTAGAACTTTGTGAAAAATAACATGGAATTTTTATATTCTTATAAGCATACAAATTTCTTATTAGAATTCTTACAAGTGAAATTAAATTTGTTATGTTAAAATAAAAAATATATTTCGAAAATTACTCTAAGTGTAATTACTCGTTCTTTGCATAATTTCCATTCACATTAGCAAACCGAAGTGATCTACAAATTACTGTTGCAAAGAAAGAACATAATAATTACAAAGGTAATTAAACCCTTTTCAATGTGGCATTAAACGCCAACGCCAGTACACAAAATGAACCAGTGTGAGTTGTCATTTAGTGACGAAAAATAAATAAGTTTTACACAAGGCATTCCATTCATGTAAAATAACTGTCGTCTGTATAAATATTTACTCTGTTATCAAATTCTGGTGTAATATAATATATCGTTTAATCATTTTCAAGGGCCGTTCTCGACCGTTAGGATTGTAAACAAGTAATTGGGCGCGGTTCCCTGTCTGGGAATTAAAGTGTAATTCAAGGTTTTCTTAATTGTTAAATAAATACTGATATGCCAAAATATACATATATCTATGCTCTGGACATCCGTTAACACGAATATTATGTAATACATGTACATGTATTTATCTTTACATCCTGTCATTCATTTGTTATTCGCTCATTAGCGAATTATGATACATTTATTAGTCAGTTATTTCACATGAAATCAATCCTCGACTAAAACATAATGTGATTTCATAGAGATTGATAAATTTTAAACACGTTCATTCATATTTAACAGTTTTTGTGTGTCATAACAATGAAGTGTATGTAAATAATATAAGTGAGTTCTATCTGAGTTAAAGATGAGTTTGTTAAAAATAAAAACATTATTTTATAAATACTAATGGTAATATTTTTTTTTTGTCATGTAAGTATTTTTAATAAGTAGGTACAATAAATATTTTTAGGACACGTTACACTGATGTGTATTCGATAAATATTGATAACAGAGATGACGGCTTAATCTCGTATTTTTAACAAATTTCTATTCTAGATTACGAACCAAGTTATCAATGTATATGTATTTAACACTCATAATTCTAATGATATCGACTTTAAGGAAGAAATTCGAATGTTATCAAAAATAAGATTACTGAAAGCTAAATTTGTGGGGTTCGTATAATATTGGTTGCTTAATTGTAAAAATGTCACTTTTGACAGCGATGACAACCTGTCATTCGGATAAATTGATCACAGTTGTTTGCGCAAATACAAAGTTAGATAAGTGTCTATTATCAACCATTTTAATTTGAAGAGGCAATACATTTCATAAGTTACAAGCCAACGAACGTTTTTTCGGTAATCAACGGCTAGTTTGAAATAAATCTTACAAAAAAATCTGGATATGATTATAAAAAATCTAGATACTTAACGTATAACGAACAGTTGTTTTCGTTTTGCATTGCATAGTATTGCAACATACAACTCTTGCATTGAATAGTTACCTTTAACGTGTTCGTTTTTATAACAACAAAACTCGTGCAACAGTTAACAGTATGATTATATTATGTTTGTTTAATCATTTAAAATAAAAAAGTTTATTAAAATATGCTAATGTATTTTTTCTTATAGGAGAGCATGTGATGCCGGCCTTTGACGCCCGGCGCCATGCCTACGCCGCTGCAGCCCGGCGGCCCCGCTAGCGGCCCGCCTCCGGAGCGTAAGCGGCGCCGCAAACGCGACGACCCACAAAGTTCCGCCGCACTTGAACCTGACGAAGACGACGGCGAAATGAGCCCTGAGGAAGAGCCGCGCAATACTCCCGCTGCTCCTGCGGCACCCACACCCGCGCCATCGTCCGCGCCTGCACCTACATCACCTCCTGCCGCACCAGACGCAGTTGATCTTACTTCACGTCGAGATTCACCACCACTATCGTCTGATGTAGAACATTTTGATGGTAAAATCGTTTACAATCCCGATGGATCTGCATACATTATCGAGGACCCTGAAATATCAGAAGGTGAAACGAGTCTTCCTGACTTACCTAAAATAGAACCCGGTTGCATAGTGGATAGCAGAGAGAGCAATATCACAGAGAGACAGCTTGAATTTCCACAAATTGCAAGTGCATTCTACGTGTCCAGAAACCCTTCCTTGTACGGTGCTTTGTACGGGAGACTAGCAGCTGAAAGAGCGCGCGCAAGGCCGGATGCTCCGGTTATGCATAGTTACAGAGTGTTCAGTTTTCGTGGAGGAAAGGACGCTCCTAGATCTTCATCTCCAGTGCCAGAATGCCCTGTTAGTGTGCCGGTTAAACCGATTCTTATGTGTTTTATATGTAAATTGAGTTTTGGTTATGCCAAATCTTTTGTGGCACATGCCCAATCGGATCACAGTTTATCACTGCTTGATTCCGAAAGAGACGCTTTATCAAGAGAAAACGCTTCAGCAATTATCCAGTGTGTAGGTAAAGACAAAGAAGCCTTGGTATCATTTTTAGAACCTGTAGGTTCTGCTGCGCCAAGAGCTTCCGTTTCTGGGAGTCCTGCAAATATATCTGAATTATCAAGTCCTTCAATTGACAAGTTACAAGATAACATGACTACAGAAAGAGAAAATGAACTATCGTTACCCAATGGCTCGTGTGATGACCGAAGGCCAAGTCCACCCACCTGGAGGCCGCCAAGATCATTGGCTGAATCATTGATGCCACAACATTCCATGATCTCAGTTGCTCATCCACATACTATAAACGCTTCAATACAATCTCGTGCTAGCCCTAACTCTTCACCACCTTTTCAAGCTGCACCCCCAGCTTTTCTGTCTGGAACAACGATAGGAGTATGTCCTGACCATCTAGGAGGACGACCATCGGGTGCAGATTGTCCAAAATGTGAGCTTATCTTAAATTCTGGGAGGTTAGGTGGCCCATTAGCAGGAATGCATAGCAGAAATTCTTGTAAAACCCTAAAATGTCCAAAATGCAACTGGCATTACAAGTACCAAGAAACGCTTGAAATTCATATGAAAGAGAAACATCCAGAAGCAGAAACAAGTTGTATTTATTGTATTGCTGGTCAGCCTCATCCACGATTAGCACGGGGAGAAACTTATACATGTGGATATAAGCCATACAGATGTGAAGTCTGTAACTATTCTACTACTACAAAAGGAAACCTGAGCATACATATGCAATCAGATAAACATTTAAACAATATGCAAGAGTTACAAAATGGTGGCAACCCTGGAGAAGGAAATTTACCACCTGCCCAACATACTCCACCAGGTGCCCATAAGCCTCCACTGCCACATCATTCACCATTGGGACAGAAACCAAAACCGACATTTAGGTGCGACGTATGTAACTATGAAACAAACGTTGCACGAAATTTAAGAATACATATGACATCCGAAAAGCATACACATAACATGCTTGTACTACAACAAAATGTAAAACACATGCAAACGCTATCTGCTTTACATCACAGACAACAGAGTCAGCAACAACTGGAGAACTTGTTACATTTTCATGGCGGTGATGCGCCTCCACCAAATCCTGAGGCAGCTTTAGCTGACATGGCATACAATCAAGCTCTTATGATTCAACTCATGACTGGTGGACCTGGGCCTTCACCCCCAGAGCTAGGTGCGCATCTTGACGTTGGATTGAATCCAGAGGCAATGGAACCTCCACCAGAACCAGCAGATCCGGAACCTGAAAGAACATTTCACTGTTGTATTTGCAATTGTTTTTCAACAGACTCGTTAGAAGCCCTGGGCCATCATTTAGCTCAAGATCGCACAAAAATCAGAGAACAAGAAATATTGGCCCTAGTTGCTGGACATTACGTATGTAAATTATGCACATACAAAACTAATTTGAAAGCAAACTTCCAATTGCATTGCAAGACAGACAAGCATCTTCAAAGGCTACAGCATGTGAACCATGTGAAAGAAGGTGGACCCCGAAATGAATGGAAACTGAAGTTTTGTGGCGGTGTCGGTACTGGAGGTGCTGGGGTAGGTGGCGTTCAAGTCAGATGTTGTGCTTGTGATTATTACACAAATTCCGCGCATAAATTACAATTACATGCCGCTGGTGCTAGACACGAAGCAGCTGCACTGTTATTACGTCATCTTAGAGAATGCGCTTCAAGGATACCCCGTGAACGTCCTCGTGTATATCGGTGTGCACTTTGTGGGTTCAATGCTCCCCACAGGCTACCACTACTACAACACGTGCGTTCTGTGAAACACTTACAAATGGAACAAATTCATCAACTTCAACGTCGCTCCGAGGGTAAAGATCCTACCCCTGACGTAGCTGAACTCTTCCAAGTTATTCCTCAACCTACAGAGCTGCCCTACGATCAACAAGATAATGGTAAGCATATATTTATTCATTGACACTTACCATTCATTTACCTCATTTAATTTAAAATCATGATTTTTATAACACAAGTTCGGTTTATACTTTTTTTCTGTATACTAAATCTGTAATAAGGAAATAACCACTCGTGTTTGCACCTAATGCTTTTCCAACCGTGACTCGTCTATTGTTATAATCATTGTGATTTAACTTCCTCGAAGCATTGTCTCCTTTACTTGATAGGTTGAAGTACTAATTACATCTAAGATAGGAACAAAAAATATATATCTGCAAAAAATACAATGGTATACTATCGTTACAATGTTGAAATTAGAATACAATTATTTATCTTATAATCAACTTTTTTTTTAACTTAAAAAAAAGTAAACTAAAAAAACTAAAATTAAAAAAAAGGAGTGTGAATAAGTAAAATATTTTATATAAAAATAATTAGGAGAATGTAGGGGATTTACAGTTCATATTAAGTCGATATAAGTACTAAGTGACTGTAGGAGGCGCGTGCGCTTCTTCAAAAAACTGTTATTTTTATAAAGGTTTCTGTATTTGTTTATTCAAAAATATGAAATATCAAATGAGAATTTAGATATTAATTTTATTAAATTGAATAATAACGTTGTTAAACATATATTAAAAGTTTTGAGCTACTGTAATATTATTACTTTAATATTCACACAGAGCCACTTTTTCAATAAAGTTCCATAAATATTTGCTTCTCTTCAATTTATAATATAATTTTTAATTTTTTTGAACTGTAGATAACTTAACATGTCTCTTCGTGTCTGGCGTGTATGTCATTCGAAAGGCAATCTCCATTTAAAGAGATGAGCACTTAGCAAGGAATTCGTAATCACAATAATGAGATAATTACACACAGACCAAAATTTAATTTAATGCGCGCAACATTAGAACAGGTTTCTTTAATAACGTACGCCTTACACGGTGTCGCCACAGTAAAACTCAGTCATTGGTTGGAGGCGACTCCGCCCCACGAGCGACGGAGACGGAAAGAAGATTTGAATTGAGAACGCGAATTTTCCATAAGTAACGCACGCGGGACAATGACTCGTATTACGTATGTGGACTTCGAGCATTAAGGATGATTGCCCCCTTATGATGAGGCTGCCGCATCATCACACAATGTCACCGTTAGTATTGACCGACACTTCTTCGTAGCTACGATGAATGTGTTAACGGAGAACGCCATAATGCTCAAGCTCTAACACCATTATGCTTATGACGTATTATCCTATCTTCCTTGAAAAGTTACTTAAATCCCGTATGATATATTCTGACTTAGAAATGCCTTTCCACCAAAAATTTAAATATATATCTTATAATATAATATTGTGGCTGGTGAATTTATTTTCATAAAATATGCATTCTTTAATGCCATATGATTAAATATTTTAGAGTAATCAAATTAAAGTTAGAAACGACTCTTACATAATAACTATAACCAGTTCTTAAAATAGTATTTACGACTGATAGAAAACTTATTCAACAAGAAAGCGTTACATTTATAATGAATAATATTTTTTTATCCACAAATCCCTTATAATAAAAGAGGAATGACAAATATTTTTTCTCTTATAAGTACTTATAAATTACTTAAGGAAGTTCATAAAAACATTTGATACAAAAGCACCAATAAACCATTAATTGTTATTTTAATGCTAATAACTTTATTGTTTTACAAAATGATGAAATGCTCAAGTACCTAATATTTGTGTCACAATTGCAAAATATAAACAAAAAAAATAATCCAAAGCTGTCAGATATCACACCCCCTTGCATTGTGTCGTAAGCTTTAGACAATAGAATAAATTAAAATATGTTATTCTTTTGCTAACGCCACATTGTAAAATTTTGACCTAAATCTTCTAAAGGAATTTCACTGCACAATACTTACTTTACGACACTATAACGATGTGGTGTTTCCTTAGAAAAGACCCTTTGTTCATTGACAAAAAGCTTTGTGGATGGTATTCGTAGTCCATCTACCTGGTTATTGTTCTACGCTCCTACCAGACTTGGGGACGGCTATTTGACAGTTATACATGTTAGTGACAATTTAAAATTTTAGAATGGTTGCATATCATATATTATCTAACGATCAAATGTATTGCTTTCATTGTTATAAACATTTGTTAGAATCTACATATATTTTTAATATATTTTTATACAAGTCATACTTTGGCGACAGGAAGAATCATGATTTGCCAACGTAATTATACATTCCCTGGTCAGTTTTGTTCATGTGGGGTCAGTACTTTGATTATTATTATGATGGGATTTACTTATCCCTCTCCCCTTCATTAGTTGTAACGGTTTTAACTGCTTAAAACTAAGAAACAGGTTTCACAGCAGGGGACAGACTGGTTTCAGCTGTGACCGACTGTGAGATAATTTTTACCTTTTAATTAGTGTAAAACCTAGTATGTATTCTTAAACTTTATTCACAACATTATTAGAAGAAAATAAAGTTTCTTTAGATCTTCCCCATTACACACATACCACACTCTAGTCTCAAACATATTTTACTATTTTTATATCTGTTTCTTATTATATAAACCTTAAATAAAAAGTTGTTTTTCACTTTAATATTGCTCACTAGCTAAGGTACATCCCCTTAATATTCCTTGAAATGAAAATATTGATAAAGGAATTGTATTTACTAACAAAGAAATAAATAATATTCCGACAAAAATATATATAATTGTAACGTTACTTTAGTTAATCTTAAGCTTCTTGCACCAGTTGTTTCTTTTACTTTCCTTATTTGAGCGTAAACAATGCGGGCCAACTTTTTTCACACGCCAAAGCGGACATGTCCCTGGTCAAATAATAATTGCACACACACATCTTTTAACTACCTATAGTTCTCTCACTCACACTCATCGTCACGTATGTCGATCAGTCAAATGCATTTGATCCGATGCGAAGCGAAATATTCGAAACCTTTTGTAATAATGAACAATGATTGTTTGCTCGTCCTGTATCACCTTTGTGTGCGAAATTACAATATACTTGTTATGTTACCATTAATACATCTGTGAATGTGTGAGTGTACGGGATGGATAGAGCTCCACCTTTGTCTTGCCGAGATGCTGCAAACAAAACGAGTCTAATAATATAAAGGAGAAGAATTTTATTTTTAAATTCAGAATGTAACAAATGCTTGAGCCGAACAATAGTTAGCTTCATTTATAGAAATAATCTTTTTTGTAGATAAATCTCACGTACACGTAGGTAGTTATTGTATGTAACTAATATATTAATACACTTTACTGATGGTTATCCATTCTGATTACAGATTCTGTAATATGATGTTCGTCAAATATTCACGATATATTGTATTGTTAAGATATTTAGCTACTTATTATATTGTTTTTACACTTTAATGCAAAGTGCCTTTTCATTGTTAACAGATGTTAAGGAGCCTGTTGACCAGAAGCCGGAACTGACGCAAGAACAGAAAATGATGCGATTTTTAGAACAACATCAACAACAGCAGCACCTGCAGCAGCAACAAACACAGCCTATACAACAACAATCTCAACAGAGTGTTATCGATAAGGAAGAAGAACAAGATGTTTCAGGTCAACATACCTGTCCTTACTGCAATTTTAGCTGCGGAAGCGAAAGTAAACTAACTGTTCATGTTAATTCTGTACATGGTGATACTGCACGTCATTTTATTTGTCCACTGTGTCAAGATGCATTTAAAGACAGACCATCTCTCGAGAGGCATGTAATGCAAATCCACTCTGTAAATTCGGAAGGATTACAACGTCTTCTATTACTGGTTGACCAAAGTCACTGGCTTAATGGTGGAACGCAACCACAGAGAGAGGAATCGCGACAGAATGAAGAAAATGAAAGAGAGATTTCATCGCCTCGCTCTGAAGGGAGTGTAGACGGAGAGACTGAACGTTGTTCAACATGTAATCGGACATTCCGCAACGTCGATGAATTGTGTCAACATCAGAACGAATCTGGCCATCTAGAATTAAAACAAACTCCCCAAGGCCCGGGATATGTATGTTGGAAAAAGGGATGCAACAGATATTTTGATTCTGCTCATGCATTACAAAATCACTTTAGAGAAGCTCATGCACGTAATTCAATTGCAAACATGTCAGTATCCGAAAAACATGTATATAAATATCGCTGCAATCAGTGTAGCTTGGCCTTCAAAACGGTAGAAAAACTGCAATTACATTCCCAATACCATGTGATTCGTGATGCTACTAAATGTGTTTTATGTGGGAGGAGTTTTAGATCCATTTTAGCTCTTCAAAAACATGTTGAGACTTCACACCCTGAACTTTCAGAGGAGGAATTAAATGCCTTCAAGCGTAGTTTGGCTTCAAACCCATTATTACAAAGTAACCAAGGAGTTGCTTTAGATGCTACCACTGTAGACTTGTTACGTAAGGAGTCACTCAGAACCCCAGAAGATGAGCTTGGTGAAATCGAAGACCGAGACTCAAGTGCTACTGCTGCTGATGAATCTGGCCACAATGACGCCGAAAACTCAGATGATTCAATTATTTATAAAGATCAACAATTCCTTGAAGACTACCTTAATTCTCAAGCGATGGCTGAAGATTCTTATAATGATCCTAACAGAAAATATAAATGTCATCGCTGCAAAGTTGCATTTACTCGACAATCCTATTTGACAGCTCATAACAAAACGCTTCTGCATAGAAAAGGCGAAAAATTAACATACCCTATGGAGAAATACCTTGACCCTAATAGACCTTTTAAATGTGACGTATGTAAAGAGTCTTTTACTCAGAAAAATATATTACTTGTTCATTATAACAGTGTGAGTCATTTGCATAAACTAAAGCGCGCTATGCAAGAGCAACAAAATAATAACAATCCTCCAGTGTCGCCAAGCGCAGGTACAGCGCCATCGAATTTAACTTTAACACCTAAAAGTACATCCAGCGAAGAAGACGATCGTAAACGATATAAATGTAATATATGCAAAGTTGCATATACACAAGGCAGCACCCTAGATATTCATATGAGATCGGTATTACATCAAACTCGAGCCGGCAAACTACAAGAGTTAGCAGCCGCTGGTCACGTGGACTTATCTCGGCCCTTAGTAGAGCAGCCGGACAGAAACGACCCCGCTAAAATTTTACAAGACGTTTTGTCGCCAAAAAATACATCCCCTTCATCTACTAGCAGCGGGGGGCCTCGCTCTTCACCCCCCGCACGCCCAGGTAGTCCGCGGTCCCCTCGCACAGGTAGCGCCTCGTGCGAGCGCTGCCACGCGTCATTCCCAACTGGGGAGTTACTCGACGCACACCGTGCAACCTCATGCCCGTTTGGAGATGCGCGGGCTCATTCGCCGCTCGGTGACGCAGAGGCAGCCGCTTTAGACGAGATGGTAGCCAAGGGCAATCCGCCCAAACGAAACTCACAAATGTATAAGCAACTCTTAGAAACATTTGGATTCGACCTCGTGATGCAGTATAATGAAAATCAGCGGCGCAAATTGCAAGAAGAACGTGAAATGGCACGTGTACCGAGTCCTCCCCCTCCCCCGCCGGAAGAGAAGCCTCCCGATGGAGAGATAAAATCGACGTGTCAACATTGTAACAAGGAGTTTTCTAGTGTGTTTGTTTTAAAGACTCATTGTGAAGAAGTGCATAAGGACAAAGTACCACTTGAATTTCTAGAACAGTTCGCAGAGCAGTTTAAATCAGAATATGAAAGGAAATCTGGAGCACCGAACTCACCACGTGCTGCCTCCCCAGCACCTCAAGGCGACCGGTCACCATCACCTCGCGGTGATAACAGTAGCAACTTTAACGACAGCGCTAATGGTCCGGGTGAAGCTCAAGCCGGTGCCTTATTGGCAGCTCAAATGCAAGAAATGCAGGCTGCCTTAAATATGATACAGCTACAGCAACTCGGTCAACTTCATCCTATGATGGCTCAAATGTTATCCCTGGGTCTTCCACTGGGTTTGAACATGAGTGCTTTGGCTGCTATGAACCTGCAGCCTCCACTGGTTTCCCTGATGCTTCCTCCGCCACCCTTCGACGCCATGCCTTTTTCACACGATGCTCAAATGAAACAACAGCAGCTGTTGCAGCAACAGCAGCAGGTTAGTGATGATGTAAGCAAAACACATTAAAACTTTTATTATATTTAGAAATAGAAATAGAAAATAATTTAAATACTAATCTCAATTCATGGGTTGCTTATCTATATTATGTTTTAAACGTTGGATTAATTAATAATAATATGAATAAATTATTAAAATATATACCATTAAATTAATAAGTTAATAGTCTTAAAAATGAAATGAATTGAGTTTAGTTCAATAAACTTACTGTTAGATATCGAATTATGGTATTCAATTACATATATTTTTATTTATTATTTAAATTACAACAATATTAAACAATGATTCTTACTCAAAAAGCTCACTTTACAATTTAAGTTCAGTCTAGTTTTACATTTTAATATAAACTACTTAAACCATCGCAATATAAATACTTTGTGCAGATTCATAATGAAAGTACAAATAAATTAAAACAAATTCAATTTATAACTACTATATTGTTTTACCAGAATTAAGTAATATTTAATTAGTAAAGTAGTATTTATTCATAAAACTTGCTTGCTTGCCAGTTTAATATATGATACGTCAAAGTAAACTTTAAAAAAAAACATATATTTATTTAGAACTCGTAAAAAGAGAATCATAATTTCAAACATTATTTATAGCATTGCCCAGTAAATTCAATCGAAGGCAAGGAGTATAATCTACATTGTTAGATAAGCGTCAGTTATCTGTTTGTACAGAGCTACAGAGGGTTCATTGTTAACTTTCTTAGGGGCGAAGTATTATTATTTCACAATACACAGTGTGCTCGTTACTTCTCATTACCTGAAATAGCATAGCAAGCTACTAGGTCATATTGCACTATTTAGGTTGATATATGTATATATATTTTTTAACTCACTTTTTTATTCAAGATTGTATTTAATGTTCCTAGGTATTAAATAATATGAATTTTACAGGCAAATGCTGCAGCTGGTCAAAAACGCGCTCGTACTCGTATTACTGACGAGCAATTGAAAATTTTGCGCTCTCACTTTGACATCAACAACTCACCAAGTGATGAAGCTATTGCTAAAATGGCTAAACAATCTGGACTTGCTACTAAGGTTATCAAGCATTGGTTCAGAAACACACTGTTTAAAGAACGACAACGTAATAAAGATTCACCATACAACTTCAATAATCCACCATCAACGACACTTAATTTAGAAGAATATGAAAAAACTGGGGAAGCTAAAGTGACTCCTTTAGATTCCTCGGCCAGCTCCGATGAAGGAAAGCCACCACCTGAAAAAAAAGCGAAAACTGAAGACATGACTGCTTTGAACATGAGTCATCAACATGAAGTAAAATCCGAACCAAATGATGAACCTACTATGGAAGAAAAATACAACTCATATGACGATCGCCATCAAGAAGATAGAAGTTTTAATTTTCCTCAAGTTCCTCAGAGCCCAGCATTAAGTACAGCTGAAGTTGTACAAAATATGTCACGACCTCAAACACCTACACATATATCATTGAATTCTTTGATTCAATCGCAACTGGACTCTATACCGGCAACGAGCATACCCCAGCCACCTCATCCATCTATGCTACCACCGAAGTTGAATCCGAATTTCACGTCCCCAAACTCCGCGCCCCCGAACGTCCTACCTTTGACCCCAAATCGCAGCCTAAGCCCTGGCAGGGTTCCGGCCGATTTCGGACTTTCCGGGGGCAACTCGAATGGATCCAACAGCTCGGGGTCTTCTGGCAAACGCGCCAACAGAACTAGATTTACTGACTACCAAATCAAGGTTTTACAAGAATTTTTTGAAAATAACGCATACCCAAAGGATGATGACCTAGAATACCTGTCAAAGCTATTGGGATTAAGCCCCAGGGTAATCGTAGTATGGTTTCAAAACGCACGTCAAAAGGCTAGAAAAGTATACGAAAACCAGCCCGCAGCTGATCCACCAGCTGGATCAATGGATGATGCTAATAGATTTCAAAGAACACCTGGTTTGAACTACCAATGTAAGAAGTGCCAACTTGTATTTCAAAGATATTATGAATTAATAAGACATCAAAAGACTCATTGTTTTAAGGAAGAGGATGCGAAACGATCAGCGCAGGCGCAGGCGGCTGCTGCTCAAGTGGCTGCTACCCTTAGCAGCGAAGACTCTAATTCAAGTACCGTAGAACACCACGTTCCGCATGTGCCAGTATCACCGGCACCACCTCGAACTCCTACGCCTGCAGCCCCAAATTATCCAGTATCACCGGCCCCTACAACTCCTCACACACCTGTCACTCCTCTCACTCACCAACCGAGAGAAGAAAAAGATGGAAATTTTCAGTGTGATAAATGTAACTTAGTCTTCCCACGATTCGATCTATGGCGAGAACATCAATTAGTTCATATTATGAACCCTAATTTATTTCCTTCCTACCCACCTGATTCCCCTTTTGGGATCTTACAACAACATGCTCAGCTACAACAACTCAATGCTTCACTCACGAATGATGAATCACGCCATCCCCTGGTAGCAGCACTCAACCAACAAGTAGCGAAGAGAAAATTTGATGAATTTGAAGAATCTGAAACGGGTGAACAACCAAAAGATAAGCGACTGAGAACCACCATTCTACCCGAACAATTGGATTATCTCTATCAGAAGTACCAAATAGAATCCAATCCATCACGGAAAATGTTAGAGAATATTGCTCGTGAAGTCGGATTAAAAAAAAGAGTGGTACAAGTTTGGTTCCAAAATACACGAGCTAGAGAAAGAAAAGGACAATTTCGGGCTCATGCACAAGTAATAAATAAGCGTTGTCCATTTTGTCCTGCTCTATTCAAAGTGAAGAGTGCTTTAGAAAGCCATTTAAGTACTAAACACGCTGACCAATGTGCACGAGGGGAAATCAACGTTGATGCTCTTCCAGACGAAGAACTTAGTACAGAATCAACACCAAGTTTTGGTTCGCAACAAAGTGATAGACAGCAAAATTTTTCCCAAGCGGGGGCTCCCATGTTGCCCCCTATTTTTCCACCTTTTCACTCAGACATGGAGAAGTTTATCAAACAGTACAGTGAAGAGTCAATGAAACGATATGTCAGTGAGCTTCAAGCACACGCAGCAGCTCAACAGAATGGTAATAGTAATGAAATCTCTGAGCAACGTGAACATGGAAAATCAGAAATACCACTAGATCTAAGTAAACCCGTCGACTTATCACGTCCAGGATCAGATGCTGATGAACGATCTGATACTGCATCCGAAACTATGGAGTTCTATGAAGAAGATGAACCTACGTCACCTATAGCAGGTCAACAGCATACGCCGAGACCTCCTGGTAAACGATTTCGCACTCAAATGTCTTCAGTTCAAGTCAAAATAATGAAATCATTATTTAGCGACTATAAAACTCCTACAATGGCCGAGTGCGAAGCACTTGGTCGAGAAATCGGCTTACCAAAGCGAGTAGTTCAAGTATGGTTCCAAAATGCAAGAGCCAAGGAGAAGAAAGCGCGTCTTGCAGCAGGATTAGCTGAAGTATCTGACGCGCAACCACCAGAAGAATGTCGAGTATGTGATTTTAAATACAGTCATAAGTACTCGGTACAAGACCACGTGTTCACGCGAGGTCACATCGCTGCAGTGCGCGCTCGATTAGAGAGCAGCGCAGGCAGCGGAGAGGACAGCACGCTTGCGTTAATGCAGATGGCGGCGCGACTGGAAAGCGGCCTTGGGGGCGAGCTGCATAACGCATTTCTGCGGCCACAACTCGCCGGCAACGGTGAGTGTACAACTTGACCGTGGTCCACGTCGTCTAGTGTGTAACAACACTACGCGACATCGGACATCCCTATGTTAGAGCATCGCATCAGCGATCTTCGCGTACTTTAGAATACCTGTTTAATGTTTATAGTTCTTCACTTGTAGAACCAAACCAATCACGGTGTAAAGTTCGTATAGTGTCGTTACGGTCGTTGATCTATTTTCCTACTAGTGAGTCCTTTTTGTAAATAATTTTAGGTGTTACGATATCGCTACGTAATTATTATGTGATGTTGATTTTTCAATAATCGTGGCTTAGCTATGTGAATTTGTTGATGTAATATAAATATCGTTTTAGTGATGAATATACTACGAAAAAATATTTCACTATTCGAGTGACAAAGCATAATAACGGAGATTATAATTTGTATTATACATTTAAATGATACTGTCTTGTCATCTTAGTAGTTAATATGTATTCGGTCTTTGTTTTTACTGTTGGAGTGATCGCGAGTGTTGGTGAGGAGCGCGGGAGGCGTGTCGGTCGCCGGTGGGCCGGTGGACGTCCCTCTCTTCGTTGCCGCTATTTAAATGCAAACGAACACAACAATGGTAGGAGTTAGGACGCGTGAAGGACGTCGTATATCTAATGAGACCGATCTGGCGCACATGCATTCTCTCCACATGAATAATCAATTATTTAAATGACGCCAATCAAAAGACTTTCATGGAAATTCTTGATGACAATTGTTTCTTTTATTCTCATTACATATTTCTAATAAATTCATTAATTTAACGTATTGAAATTAAACATCACATAGTAATACGACTGACGATCTAGTAATCTGTTGCATAATATTATTCTTCCTAGTTGTTCATATTTAAAACTCCTATTAGGTTTTAGAGACTTGTCGTTTGTTGTAGGATTGTAATGAAAACCAAATTATATATTGTAGAGAATTTAAAACATTTAGTTATTATGTAAAGTCAAAGCGAAGCCTGAAGTCTTTATTACTATTTAAATAAGGTGCCTTGTAGGATCCAAGTGTTTTGTAAATTATTTCCCACAACTCCACTGTAAATAAATACTTCATCATGTAAAAGTATACTATTAGAGTTTAATGTTACTTCGGTGTAAAATTTATCTCGAACCGTGGCCTGTTCGCTCTGCGTTCTACGATAAGTAGTATGCACTATAGATAGATAGATTTTAATAAATATATTGTTCGTTTGATAGAGGCATCTTAAAACTTGTGATATAACTGTATCTAATTAGTTTACTACACAAATCTTCTGGAAAGGGAACAAAAATGAATACAGACATAACATAGAGAGTTTGTCGTGTTTTACATAATAATGAATTCGTCTGTGGGGTCGCAAGCTGCATTTTTTGATTATCTACAACATTTACATAAGAGTGGTTGAAAATTGGGGACTTGGGCGATATGCAAATATTTTCTTTAAATTTAAATGTTCCGCACATAGAGCTCGTGCGCCGCCTTCGGTCTCAAACACAACCGCGCACGCGCTGCGGGTGACGCCGTTCTATTTCTATTTATTATGTGAAAACCCACCTCCCGTCTTACGTGCCAAGATACTTTCGTATTACGCTTTCAAATGCAAATACATATTGCACTTTGATAACAATATATTAAACATTTGATCCGCTCACTATTTACAGGTACTGATTTATTTGCATATCGCTGTATTTTTTTATTTATCCTTTTTGTTATGTTTGTATTTATTTTTGTTCTTTAGTTTTTTTTTTATTTTTATTTGTTTCGTTTATATGTAAGTACATGGTATGTCATTGAGTAGACTGCCCTGACATTGAAATTGCCTCCAATGCGACTTCCAATAACTTTATATTAATTTGTATTATTTAAGTTTACCTAATTATATGCAATCTGCATTTACTGTTATTCAGATGATATTTTTCGAATAGTTTTAAAAGTGAAGTCCTGTGCCAGCCAGTGAAAAATAACTTTAGTAAGCGATAAAAATTATCGTTGTTTACTACAGAGATGGAAAAAATCTTGTAAACTGAATAGTATTATTATAATTATCTACAGTTATTATATTTTGCCGAATTCGTTGAAATAAATGCAATATTTATATTATTGATTTATGTTTTTTTTTGTTTTTTGTTTCCTTGGTTCCTTTATCCTGAGTTTTTATTTATATTATTATTTACACAAAGGCTCCACAGAGTTTTGTTTTTTAGGTTTTATTTAAGGCGATATCCAGCTAAGCATTAGAAAGGTAAAACCAGAAAAGGTAGATGTAACGAGTGCAGTTCTTTATATTTAAGAAATACCTGACACTTAAAACAAAGACAAAGTTGTTCCTTAAACGTAATCATACAAATTCTTTACGAAAAAGCTCTTTGCTGTAAGCTCCATGGGTGGCTGTTATTGTTTTTACACTTTAAAATTATTTACAAAATAGGTTCCTATTCCATAAAAGCAACCTAAACCTGTATTATTTTTAATGAAGTCAAACTTGTGTTGGTACTTAGGTATTGAAATATAATAATAATAATAATGCCAAAGGTATAAACCCATTTAAAATCTATAGAAGAGAAATACAAGAGAAAATATGAATATATATACTATTTAAGATCCATACAGAATAAATATGCGGTAATCATAACAATACAGCAATTTTTTTTCACAAACCTATAAGGAAACTCTAAAATATACCCAATAATTGTATAAAATCCGTAGTTCGTTCTACTAGGTCGTTATATATAGATATCTATTGATTTGGCTAATTGTCAATAACTTAAATCACCCAAAATATTTTTCAAGAATTCTGTAAGACACAAACATAATTCATTCACTCGTAAAACT
>DVQO01000277.1:0-21109 GCA_018231785.1 Danaus gilippus
TTAGATTTTATAAGATATTTGTTACAGATTTAAGTCAAATGTTAAGAAGGAACAGCTAATTATTATTTTTTTAATTATTTGCTTCTCTTCTATTAAATTCGACGTTATTATTAAACTCTCTATCTGTTGCTACTCTATATTGTATATGAATGACCAAATCACCGGTGTTCTATATCACAAAGCAGCCGATACCACAAGAATGTGTACATCACGGGTCGTTAGTCACGGTTATTATTGATTCAATAACCGTAGATTTTATTTGAATCAGCGACAAGATAGAACGGGTTATATTATGATTAATTTATACATCTATGAATACATATGTACATACGTATATTTATAAGTATAAAATATTAATAAAATCTTGATAGGTCATTATTAAGTAATTGTTTCTTATAATTATGCCTTCCTGTTTATTCATAAATCTATAAAAATTGCTCTTCAAGAAATACCTTTACCTCTATTCAGATTAGTGAATTATTTTGTTTGAAATGAGAATCAATGAGTAGCTATTGTGATCGATTTTTTGCGGCAGCATGCGGTGCTAATTTATATTGGTCGTGTGTCGAATTTCGATTGTATTATTTTTTGTTTGAACAACCGTTGACGGTTAATAATAAATTGATATTTTTGATACGGTTTACTTATATTTATATTAATAGTATTATAGAGATAATCATAGATGTAAAAGATCAAGTATAAAGATTTGACTTTTGAAATGTACATATTTTATTCTAAATTCCATAAAAAAATATTATGTTTGTTTAATAATAAAGGATATCAGTGCTTGTTAGTATGACGGGTTATCAAGGGAACTATAAAAATAATTACAGGCTACTAAAATTATGATTGCAATGCTTACGGGTGGGCCATATAACTGACAACTTAATAAGTCATTCGTTTTTATATTTATATCACAACGATTGAGTGTAAGAGTTATATATGTATAATAAGTATGTAGATATATTTCAGTATTCGGTAAAAACAAAATTTATAGTAGCTATCAAGTTGGTCTGTCTACTTTTCAAAAGATTTTTTGATACAAGTGCTGCCATCTCTTAGAATATCTCATCACTATTATTACGTGATACAATTGTAATCAAAACTATTTTTTAACTTTGTGGTCTATGATGTTTTTCGTTACGTATTAATGGTCCATATTAAAAAGTTTATGTGAATACTCCAACGTAGAAACAAAAAAATACAGAGGGAAGTTATTATTCCGATATGTTACCGTAGTGACCTGAAGAATAATTTAGCAAGGGATCCATTTACTAATGAAGACTAGTACTCTCAAGACGACCGTTGGAATAAACTTGCACTATTAAGATATTATTGTGTAGATTCCCGTACGTTTACTGGACTTCAAGGAGCTTTAAATTTGATAAAACTTTATAGCCATTTGCAGTGTTTGTTGCAAATAGTCACTCTTTTTGATTAATTGTTTAAAAATCTTTCAGTTTATTACAACAATAATAATTTGTGATAGCGTATTCATGATTAATATATTCACAAGAGCTGTGACGCATCTTAAAAGCATGAAGGAAAACTGAATAATCAAGTGGAATGTTGATAGCGATCTTTTGTGGGAACCTTTACAAGTGAATTTGGAACTGTTGGCTTGAATAGCGTTTATATTGTCACCTCGCAAATACGCCACTTTTAAATCTTCCTCTTTTTCTTTAACAAAATCGATTAAACTTCCATAAATGAATATAAATTTTGTCGGTCACGAATTATTTATGTCACGTACAAACCAGTCAAATGAATTATTTGAAAGTAAATAAAGCTAAATTAAGTGAATTAAATTATCCCATACATTATCTCAACGAACATCATAAATTTTGTATCATATCTATTTTAGGGGACGTCGACCAATAAATCAATGGCTCTATCTACTCCGATAGAAAATAATTAGAACTTGTTTAATTATTCTCGACGTTACGTTATGATTACAATACAAGATACCGTTACAAATAAAGCCGGTATGTGTATCACATACATTATCAAAAGATTAAGTACCTTTGTTGTTAAATGGAGTTGAAAATTACCGACATGTTTGGACATTGTAAGTGATATATATTAATTATATTACGACAATATTATGAAAACTGACCTCAAATTAAGAAACTGACATAAAAAACAGTTTTATGTTTAAAATAATGCATTTTAAATATTTTTATATTTAGTTCAAATGGTTATTATTTTTCGAGCTATCGGTCTTTGACTTAATAACTGTAAATCTAGGTTCTATAGTAAAATTGAACGGAGTACTAAAGCTGTAATAAATCTAGATTTCATATAATTCTTAGTTAATCTCTTGCGCCTTTCAGCGAACATGCAACGGGAAACTTAGCACTAATTAAGTCCGCACTGATTCTACCGCTGCGACCGCTCGATCATTCTCAAATTCACTGGAGTCCTCTTTCAGAGATACTCTCTGCTATCTCATAAACCACTTTCATTATTCTCTCTGACCTTTATACGTTATTTAAGTATTAATACTAATAATGTTCAACTTTTATATGTAAATTTTTTAGATAACTAAAAAAGAATGCTACAAAATACTCGTACTATTAAGTCTATATATAGTCTATTAAGTCTATAAGCGTTCGTTATTTCGTTGAAATAAGACTTGTTGTGTAACTTTTTGAAAAGAGAAATAAATATGGACTGTTAATTTATTGTGATCCCTATATAATACGTTAATAAATGATTCACTTTACGAAATATATATTCTTAATAATTTAACCCGTCAGTGAATGTACTGATACATTTAAAATATTTATCAACATAGATAAAAAACAAAACAGTAAACTCATTTTAACCAGACAAACCATTGATGTGTGTTTACTTTTAATTACCAAAGCAAATGTCCATCAAACAGGTCGATGTTCAAACAACCCTTGCTCACGAATCTACTAATCGCGTTAATTAATGCAAGCTGTTACTTTCAACTACCGCTTACATAATGTCAATTTGGTAGCCAGTTTCCAGCTTATGTGAAACTTACACTTCAGAAACTGTACGACCAATTAATTATGAATTAGCATATTTGCGTGTTTGAGAAGAAATAAAGGTGTTTAAAACAAACACAGATGAGTAGCCTTAGTATTAAATTATATAGGGATTATACACACCAACGGTTTCATGATTTAAATTACATATTATTGATGTATTTATTATATAAAAATATTAAGAACAGATATTTTCTAGCCCAAACTATGACGATTCGATTTTGTGTATCGATATGTGTATGTAATATTTATATGTGCCAACAATAAACATGCATAATTTAATATTATAAAACTGTATAGGTATAGGAGAACAATAGGCTTTAATAAAGTTATAAAACTATTCATAAATTATTATAAGTTTTGTATAGTATAAGGATTGGAAAGTTAAAGGACATATTGGTAAAGAGAGAACATGTCCTATTATTCTTATAGTATTAATTTTGTTTTTCGATTATACAATCAGCATAAATAAATACTTCAAATATGTTTTGCAAAGGGTACTGAAGTAGTAATATGTTTTACATTACTACAAAGGAAAATATATAATTTTAAATATATAAAAGTAAGTTTTATGCGAGTAGAACTGTGGGAAAAGACTAGTAAATTATAAACCTTTTGTATGAATGTTACAGCCAACCATTTAATAAACATAACAGAAGTTAACAAAGTAATATCAAGAAATTACACTTATATAAAACAAGAATATGGAATATGATGTTAGTCACGTCCTGCTTCTTCCTCCGTCACTAGGACAACTTATCACTTTTTAAATAAATATAAACAAGGCTAACGAAGTGCTGAAGGAAAGTTAAAAGCGTGTTGGAAACTCTCTACCATTGTAATTTAAGTCACTTGTAACTCACAACGATCAGTCGCATTACTGTTACAATGTTTATTACTTCGGAAAAACCAACGTTGGCTAAAAAAAAAAATAATAGCTATAAAATATACTTAAAAAAATATAACTATTTATAAAGATTATTAAACTGTTATGTATATTCGTTAATTAAATAATTATAATCGTATCTCATTTATAATCATAAAATATTCTTTTCTACTAAATAATTAATTTTAATATGTATTATAACTTTATTCCAACGAGATTTTTTTCGTCCACTTGAATTAGTGAAAGTCAGTAGTAAAGTGTATGAATTTATTAATGTTAACGATCCTCTCGCCGTCCCATTAAATCATATCTGACCGAGAGGCTAAAAATGTGTTCTGATTCGACGAACGCGTATTTTTAGTTTATGGTAAGCTTTTCGTTTGTTTAATGTATGAATCCTTTTGTAAAATATATTTTTTCGTTGTTACTAACTCAAATGGAACCACATTTAGATAACTATGGCATTCATATATTAGATACATGGCAATCATATACAATTATACTTGCTCGTAAAAATCACAATTATTTATTTTTTTTATTTTTATATTTACTTTAATGTATAGATTACTAGCAATTTGATGTATGTGTTTGTACATCAAATTGACTTAATCTTTTTAATTGCTTAATTTTTTTTTTAATCGAATATGATATTAAAAAAAAATGTAATTGTTGCGGATATAAAAGTAAGGTAGAAAGCTTTTGAAAAACTCTAAGTTCCGCTCAATATAACAATCTTTTTAGAATAACCTTTATAATTTATGAAAAGATTTTACTCTCAAAGTTGTTTCAAATTTTAGAAGTATATAATTCTCATTAAAGTTTCTTTACAAAACATATTTCTTGGAACATTTATAAGATCCTTTGTTATTGTTAATTAATTCGGAGTTTTCGACTGAAGTAGTATATTCACTTTGCGTTTAAACGAATATAGTGGTTACGTAGTTTCTTAATCGAACACTTGTGCATAGCCAATAAGACTTCGCACGCTGATTGCTGTAAGGAATCCGAGGTCAAATCATTTGACATTATAATATACCGTCTCTTATAAGACAACAATGTTTTATCATTTTTAAATGGTCGTTAAATATGTCTGTGATTGGATTTTATGTTTTGTCATTCTTGTTCGATTACATCAGTTTTAAGTAATAGACCACATTAATATTGTTGCTAAATAATCTAATTTAATATTTCACTCTCATATGAATTTGAGTTTTATAAATAAGCGTGGTATATTTAAATGTAAAAATGACTAACTCAGTTCTTATATTAATGTATCTAAAATTTTCTGTTTAGAAACGTTGGAAAATGTAATATGTTTGTTTGGCCTACATTTTCATTGTTAATGACCGGGTTTCTTATGAAACGTGTTAAAACTTGACGCGTATTATCCTATCTTATTTTCATATTTCAAAAGCAGTCTTAACATTATCTATTGTCGATCATCCTTGACCCGATTACAAACGAGAATGAATCTATTTATTTATTTTGGAATCGTATGCGATGATGTAAACAGCTCTCATGCCAGTCATTGAGTTGGCTCCCATCATGTTCGTTAAAAGCTCATTTGATAGTGACACGATTTCATCTTTGATGATCCAATTTATTTCATAACAGTCGTATATCGTGAGCATTTAGACTACTTGTTCACTTTATGCCCTGGCACCATTTGTGGCCATTATTTAACGAATTTATTGGGTGTAGATTAATTTCTATACCCTCTAGTTGCAATTCGATAACAAGCTGAGAATATCATTGAGGTTTTTTAATATATTGTATCAATATTTGTAAATTTTGACTTTTTGGTTTGATTTATTTATCGCCTATCTATTTTTTACAGACGTCAGTGAAACAAATAAAAAAAATATGTATCCACTAATGAAGTATTTTATCGTGAGCGGTTAGTCATGAAATTAATCACGAAAGATCAGGAACCATAAATTTAATAGACTTATTTATATGTAATAAAACCAACCATAAAATCTGTATGTAGTCTCACGCGCGGGTTTTTGAATCAATAGAGACTAAATCGGATGCAATTGAACGAATGATTCTGACTGGACCGTGGAGAATCGGTCAAATTGATGTAACAAAAGACTGGTTACAGTTTAAAGCAGTTATTGCTTAACTTTAAAGCAATTGTAAATTCTCTGTCAGTTTATATTTTAGTTCAGTGTATGCGTTATAACGCACATATATTCTTAAGTTTTATATATATATATACATGTATATGTCTTTATGTTTTTCAGTATTAATGTAAAATAATGTTCCTCATAATACAAAGATTATTTAATTTAATGTAATATGAATGTAACTTGTTTAATTTTATGTTGGTAACTTTTAATTGCAAAATTTGTATATTTCAAGGTGGCGAATTCGTTTAACATGCAGTCCCGGGAGAGTAACCCAAGTCAGACGGAATCAGCAGACCAGAACTGTGGCCGGACGAACTTGACATCTTTTTACGCAACTAATTTGAACAAGCTCTAGGGGAAACTAATTTATAATAGGGAAATGGTATAATTTAAAATAAAATAGAAAACAAGATTGCTAAGTGGATTTATTACATTTTTGTTTTGTGTTTTATAACATATTTTATTTCATAATTACTGAATATTAAATATAGAAAGGCATATAATTATATTTTTATTAATATTGTACAAATATACATATGTCACTCTTTAAAAAGAGGAGTTCGATAGTTAACTTCAAAAACGTGTGAAGTCAGAGGAAATGTAGTTAATTATACAATCGGTCCATTTATTTCAAGTGGTTAGAATGAAACACGTGCTTTTGACCGCAGACTCTTGTTCTATTAAACCACAGAATTACACGTTCGAGTGCCTTGCTATATACCAGTTTTGACAGAAGTACTGTCAGATTATGTATGGCATGTTTTTCAATTAATTAGGTATCTAAGTTTTATAACGTTTTTATTTTAATTTTAATAATAAAGTCTTTTTAATGAAGTAAATTACTTTGTGATATTATAATCTAAAATGCGATTGTTTTAAATTTAAAGGCAAGAAAAGAAACTAAGATAGAAAATAAACTTTGTATTTATACTATTAACTGATAAATTCAATTCGTGTCATTAATAAAAGAAAAAAAGTTAAGATGATTGCAAAAGAATTTCGGAATCAATTTGGAGAAATAGTGAACATTTCTTCACAAGTGATTGCAGTAAATTGGTATAACGGATTTCTAGTAGCGGTTTTACTAAACTAGACGCTGTACTGTAGTTGAAACATAAATGAGATATATTACCAAGTAGATTACAAGATAATAACTGATGTTCATAGGTAGTGAAGTGAATACTGTATTTATATGCATTCCAAATACACATTTGCATTGGTATTTGTACTTTGTCAACAATATTCTCGCACAGTTTACCTATTAAATACATAAGTTATGGCAAACAGAATGAAATCGAAGTTGTATTAACTTTGAAGGTTTATTTAAGTGTAATATAAATGCTTATAACATTGTATCGTCAATATATGAAAACTTTCCATATTAAAAAAAATTTACTTGCTATTTTGATTGATATTGCCTTAAAATTTGCGAACATAATTTTATCTTGATTCAACTATCTCACGCTTAGTAAACTAATTCGTATTGTTTAATGTATCGTGTATGAAATCCGATAGCTCAGTCGGTCTTATGGAAGTTGACGGCGTACACAGTAGCCACTATGGGATCCGGTGACAGTGGCACCCCGGCGAGATATCTAAATAATTTTCTAAGAAATATGGTTAAGATAAATTTGGAAAGTGTGAAGTGTTTACGCCTGGAAATTATGTCAGGATTTCAATACAATAGTTCGTCTTAAATTTTACTAATCGTAGTCGATGGACCATATATTTAAAATATTTAGTTTAAAGGCTTAGAATATTTTGAAGACATATTTTTTTTGGAAATGCTATCTTTGATATAAATTCTTCAGTTTCATATTATTATTTTTTAATTTTAATTTATAAAGACATAATATATTATAGTAATAGAGGAATAATTTATTTAAGCGTTTAAGTTTTTCAAATATTTGGACATTGTGACACAATATTAAACATGTCCTTAGATAATATTATAAGCAAATATTGGCACTATAAAACAAATATACTCTATGTACATGCTGCTTATTTTAGTGTAGATGATATACATTAAAATAAGTGGCATACATAGAATATACTACAGATATCAAATATCTAAAATAAGTAATATAAAATGGAAGGGATGTATTTAAAGTGGGTGTAAAACTCAGTGTTGTGTTACTCGTCCCACGTCGTTGTAAATCTCTTGGAGACCACAGCGATATTACACGAAAATAAGAAATACAAAATAAGAATACATCCTTTGTTTGGTCAGTGGAGCACCTTTTGTAGGACGGATTCCTTAATAAATGTAGACATTGAAACGGCAAGAGTTCTTAGGTGTAAATTGTCTGACAGATTTGATAATGGATTTCAAAAATATTCTGGCATGCAGATACATTGCTCTCGTGAGGTGCTTTCTTTATAAATATTAAAATGTTCTTTCATAATCTGATTCTCATAGAAAAAGAAAATAAAATCTAAATAAAATGTTTAATAATCAGTTTGAAGATGGAATAAAGAAACTTCTTGCTATTTATAAAAAATTATCGACATACCATTTTTTTGCCGTTGGCAATGCCCCGGAGTACTTATCAACTATATCAACAGTTTGTAATAGAGGGTGACCGCAGGCTTTAAACCGGCTTCCTCGAGATAATGATGTCATAAAAAATAGAACCAGCGCTTAGATAGTCATACAGAAAAATGTTTTTTGGGAGTAGCAGTCGAGCGAATAATTACTTTTCTCCTTTGAAAAGTTAGCAAAAGTCATCAGAGAATCTCTTAAGTTTCACCTACTCATAATAATTTTAAATATATTTGTAAGTTAGATATGGTTTAAGAAAACAATTTAAGCAAATGTCCAATTTATATTCGAAGTATAGAGATTTTTTAATATATGCCACAACAAAGCCTTACTTAAGACTCTTTAATGATAACAGCTGAGACACTAATCAAAATTTATGGTTAACTGGAAAAGACAGAAAGTAGCTTCTTAAGAATCTCAGAATATTATATACATTTGATCATAAATTAAAAGTAAATGGACATAAGATGATTTTATTGTCAAGGTCACCGAAAAAAGTGAATTAGATTCCAATAAGGTTGCTTTTGGATATGAAGCGTTCAATATAAATAAACATATATAAATTATTTTAATAGTATAATGACATTAACAAAAAGTGTATCTTTTTATATGTTTTATTGTTTACTATATGTTTTCTGTATATCATCATATGTAGTTTCAAGGTAAATTTAATGTACATAAAGATGGCTTGTGACATTCAGAAGTCAATTCAGAAGTTCTTCTAATAGTTTGCTGATATTTCGGGCATAAAGGGGTCTTTGATATTCCATTCCGGATGTTGCATTTGTTATAATTCTAGAGTAGATGTTCTATCCAACGGCACAACCCTCTTAATAAATCTCACTCTTTTTATTTTATTTAAAATTCATGTGGATAAATATAAATAATACATTTTTATTTTGTTTTATTTTTGTACAGCGTTCCTTAATTATTTTATATTTCTGTATCATTATTTTTTCTATTTATAAAGACATTCTTAGGTAAATTTGTTGTGAAAAAAATCCATTGTAAATTATTGTTTTCGAATGTGGTCTCGCTGCTTCATGGTACATATCAAGTCTCCCCTACATTTAGACTATTTATTCCAGCCAAGCATGACGAAATAACGTACTCTGTCAAGTCCGAACCATGCGTACGCTCTAGCTTTTGACTTCCTACATTAAAATTAACTTTAATCATACACAACTCTATTCCTGATATAAGATACTTTGAAGAATCTTGAACAAGATTTAAGAATTATTAAGTGCTATAAAAAATTCACACACAATTTTATGATATAATTATAAAAGCATTCAAAAATAAATATGAAAAAACCATAGTTATTAACTAACTTGTAACACAAAAATAATGTTCCTAATTTAAACAAATAATTCTGAATAATTATAGAGTCAAAACATATTAACAAAGTACTAAAGAAAATTTGCATATTTGTTCAGCTCGGCTTATTGGACAATACATAATTAATTAATCCTCTGAGATTCTTGAAAAGGAAACTAATGAAAGGCCCGTCGTTTGATTTTGCCGCTTATTTATTTTCAGTACGACCTCTGATGTCCGGAACAGGGGTCGGACCCACAAGACTCGAAGACACCAAGCGTGGCACAATTCGATTAGGGTGCAATACAAGGGAGAAGCTGACAGTGCAACTACTCATTCTAAGTAAATAAACGGTACAATATACAATTTTAGACTTTAAATCCTTTTGTTAAAGTTCAAAATAGGAATACTCGTTTTTGTGTTCACTCGGCGTGTCATTCCATTTCATACGACACTCGCAAATAGATCGGTGACGAGTGTTTCGGAGCATAAGTGCGTATGCCATTTCACAAAATATGAAATTGCTATATATTAGGGTGGTGTTAGGGCTTTTTGCTTTATGACGTTTTTTGTTTCATTATTATCGGGTAGTGCTGAATAATGTTAAGTGTGAGCGTCCATTCAGCTAAAAGCAGAATTGTGTCGTCTTAAATAAATAAAGTATGCGGTTTTGAAGACATTCTCGAGAATTTTACGTCGAAACAGTCTAAGAAGACCTTGATGTATTAAATAGATTGGTCGAAAAACAGGCTAATGGGTCCAATTTGTGACGTCTTATTAGCACTTACATTCTTCGTTCTGGATTTTGACACTAAACATCGTGAGATTACGCTGGTGATTGTTGGCTTTGTGTCACGATCGACGTGTTTATAAAGACGTAAACAATTTAAGTCCATAAATAAAGATATTTTACGTTGCTTTCATGTTTTTATTTTTAAATTGTTTCTAGTTAAAAAATATTGTTTTTATGTAGATAACATTATTAAACTTTATGAGCGGGGACTATTATAGGTTCTTTTAATTAGAACTACAATAATAGCAACTATTACCCATATTACTTATGTTTTTTTTTGGATAACAATAGTAAATTTTATATGCACATAATTAAAATGCTTGTTCAAACCATGTATCCCGTGGTTACAAATAATAGATAAAGATATATCAGTAGTTTTTGGAATCAAATCATATTCATTTGCTACCAATTGAATAGCAATCAAATGAACGGGCCCCCAAAAATAGAAAAAAACAGTAGGGAGTATAGTTGAAAAATAGAGATGGGTGATGCTTATCTTCATGAAGGAACAAAAGTTCTGGATTATAATAAGAAGAAGGGTGAAACTGAAAAGTACATACAAAGTTCCCTGAAAAATAATTTAAATAGAATTTGTTAATACTACTTCCTTTTCACTCATCTATTAAAAATAATTTAAAAACACTTCAACCGAATTGTTTTAAGAAAGATGGTCAAAGTTCAGAAAAAGTTTGATTTTTTTGTATTTGTAGCATAATTTATATGATTCTTATAATTTTTAAATATCAGTTTTGATTTGATTAGAAAACAAATAGTTATATGATAAATACGTAGCTAAGTATTTCCCAAACCAGCGAACAACAGTTAACCAAAAACCTGTTAAATTGAACTTTGTTCATTATAAATAGTTCAATTGTCCGGCGCACGTTCAATTATGGTTTAATAGGACCAACGTTGATTAGGGGTTGAGTATGAGGACTTTACTAATCACCTCTTGACGCACGTTTGAGCAATTAAAATATATTTGCTACTTTCAATTAAATTTACTAGAATTTAGGGAATTTAAATTAAATTACATATAATTTAGTTTCCCACTGATGATGAGTTAAATGTAGCCAACAGCGTTATTTTATGAGAAAGTCAAACCAAGTCACGTCTGGCTTAGTTTGCATCTTTGGATTCTACTGTCCCATTGGTGCATATGTCAGGTTATTTGATACTAGAAGATAAAGAGTTTACCAACTTGTGCAAACTCATAAAAACTAAATTCTCACAAATGTGGTCCATGATATCACTTTTGTCAATGCAAAAATGTAATACGAAATTTTATAACACGTGCGAGCGTGGGAATATAAACTCATGTGTCACAAAAGCGCAATTGACACATTTGCGTAACCGGACAATAGACCAGGTAAAATTCTTATATTCACCAAAATGAAGTGAAAGTAATGAAAATTTTCAAAAGAATCAAAATAAAGATTTTATAAACATGTGTTACACACAGTGTTTATAATGCGACAAAATTCTCACGTCCATCATCATTCTATTGGAAAATTTAGGGAATTTGAAGATATAGAATAATTTAATGGTGGTTTCAGTATTATAAATAGATTAATAAAATATTTTTTTATACAAAAAGGTAAATATGTCAAGAGCGTCTATATAAAGATGGTAAAAGAACAAACTTTTTCATTAAATAAAGAAACACAAATAAAAATGTGGTTTATGTATGTAGGTTTCACTAAAGTCAGCAGGTGAATAGAGATATTCTCCAGACGATAAAGACAAAAACTGGTTGCACCTGCTATTAAATCTGACACTCGATATAGTTACAGATGTCCTTTTACACTGCGCATATGGGTTATAGTTTTTAAACTTTTTCATATTAAACTTTTTAAAATTTATTCCATCCTCGAAAAGATCGATCAGCCTTGTAACTAGCCGGATTATCTTGTATTAATTTTGGAATCCTTAGTGTTCAATATAATCAACAAATAATAAAAATAAATGAAATTTAGAAACATAACAAAAACAAATCCAAAATACATTTAATATTTATAAATTCCAATTATATCTGCTTGTTTTCCTTTATATGTAAAATAAAAACTTATTAGAAGTAAGGCAAACGAAATATAAAAAAGCAATCGATTTATCTTATTTCACAATTTTACTTAATTATTTAATTTATGCCGTTCATCACTAAAACTTTATAATATATTTATTCAAAAACAAACAAACCTAACTTTTGACAAGTAATTAATGACCAAATCGTCAATTTTACGGTCGTTCGTTACAAAAAAGTTTAATAAATCAGAATGATGATGATTTTAGGTCCCTAATACACCTGCTTTTGTATTGTTGTTTTTGAATTTTAATTTAACCGTATACATTACAAATGGTTATCGCCACACCCAGACGTTTAGTTTCTCCCATTTGTATTTTTCTCTTTCATAAAGGGAATTAAAGAAAGGTAAGTAGATATATTAAACGGTTACTGGTATTTTAATTTTTATATATTTTTTGTTCCATAATTAATATTTTCATATAGATTTACAACTTTAGTAATGGCTATTTGAAAAAGAAGTAGTATTGTTGCAGTAAATCATATAACTCACAGTTTGAACTAAAATTATGACAAAAAATCTTAAAAAATATGGTCACTGAAATATTCATTTAGGTAAAAGCTATATTTTTATAATTTAATTTCACGTAATGCGAAGCTACGTTTTGACTATTTTGCAGTAACCAGTTCAGAGGAACACGAAGACTGTATTCGGATTAAAAATGAAAACTTTGTTCAAATATAGTTTTGAAGTATGGTACAAGTTATTACAAAACATTTTTTAATAAGGTTTTAAATTATAAAACCTATTATACATTAAACATACAATGATTAAATATCATTCTGTTTTAAAAACAACTCATTCGGTGTCAAAACTTAGTGTGTTAAAAATTCATCAAATTCTTCATTCTGTTTTTTATTTGTTTACTAAGGATGTTATGGCTTAATCAAGATTTCTATTAAACATTTTAAAGATTTGAAAAAAATTAACTAAAACATTTTATAGTTCTGACAAATATGTCTAATCATATAGTGGCATGATCATTCAATAATTGAAACAAAGCTTTTAGTCACGATGAGAATGCGTTATTTATTCTTAATCGATTGACCTGGAAGGATTTTCATGAGTTTTGTTTTTATATTCACTGTCATAATATATCAACGTAAAAATGCGTCCAAAAGTAAAGAAACATTAAGTTATTAAAATGTTGAAAGTCCTTTTTATATTATACATTTCTCAAATTTTTTCTTCAGTTTCATTTAAAACAAGTTGCAATAATTCGTAGGGTTGACATATTGGTACCGTAATTTAATATTAATAGGCAAGGATCAATGCGTCTCTTGAGAGGACCGCCTCTTTTATTATGTCACTGTAATAGTCTAGGGTAATATTACTACTGACCACACCTAAAATATTGCATAAATATAAAAAAATGATATTCAATAAATTATATTTTCAAACTCACGTAAACTTGTTGTGATGAATAACGAAACATAAAGTTCACATAATCTACTTGTATTTTATGTTCTTTCAGTTGTTATTTTATATTATTTCTTTCTTTTATAAATGCAAAACTGATGGAAAAACATTCCGAGTAAATCTCAATTTTATTATATAAACACAAAATTGTATAGTACAAGACTAGATTAGATCTTTGTTTGTACTTTCTATTCCTTGTGCAGCAAATAGTAGGTATCCGACAAGAAATTAATGTCTTCAACACGTATCCGTATCATTATTGTCTTTATGGGCATATCAAGTAACATTTTATGATGTTCAATGTCATCGTGTAAGTTGTAAAAGAGATTGTATTTCTTAGTGTTTTACTATTTCTTTACGTCTTAATAACATTCACTTTGAATTAACATCACTATCAAAATTATCAAATGCCAAAATATTGATTGAAATCAGAATCTTGTTTGTAGTTAGTTAAAAAGCAAGACCATCACTTTTGTCTGTGTATACAGGCTCATTCCACGTCTTCGTGATTCACTTGAACAGTAACATAGATGTTCGAAATGATTGTACACAAAAGCACTCGTGAAGTGAAACGTCTCGACACTGTATTTGTAAAACTGGCTAACGGTTCGGAATTCTAAGTGATAGAACAAATACTATCAATGGACTCTTAGTAGAGCTTCTATCATGCCACCTAGTGAGCGCTATTTATGTCATTAAAAATAACAACACGTACTGTTAATAAACTAGTCTTTAACAAGTAAGAATCGTTTTGTATGGTTTTAGTTTTATGAGTTATTAAATTTATAATATTCGTATACCAAATTTAGTATCAACCAAAAGTAGTAAAATATTTTATTGAAATAATATCATTTTTTACTGGGAATACAAAAAAAAATATTTTGATAGCAAGCTTATTTATTCGTCAGTGAAAAGGTTACGAAACTTTTTAAACTTGTTAAAAAACTTTTAAAAGTAGTGAAATTTATCTAAAACTTATTTTATAAATAGCCAAATTTATCGATTTGAATATAATTATACCCAAATTTAAAGTGTGCGTTTCCAATAATAATTTTTCTTATATACCGTCAAAATAAGGGGGATAAAAAAGGAAATACAATTGATTATAGTTATTTGAATAAGCAATTGTTAAAATTCTGAATTACGAGTATAACTTTTAAGCCAAGAATATAACTGTAGGTATGATAAGCTTCAATAAATTTGTTTGTTTTGTAATAAATTCTTACTTATGTATTTCATATTTTTGTTTTAAGTTTTGATATTTAAATATCTTGTCAATGATACCTTAAAATCAACAAGTTTGTTAGATTCATTTGATTCCGTTCAAATAATAACTCCGAGCCAGATGGGACGCTCTTTACATCTGAATTAAGTTCTCGACACTTTCTGAGCGTTTGTACCAATGGCAGCAATAGAATACGCCAAATAAAATACGACATGTGAATATTCCAGTAACATTCATAAGAATCCGTTTCTATATGGTCTTCTTTTTTATAAATATTATATCACAATAGTCACTATAGTTATTTTATTAATGAATTGCGTATTTCTATGGTTTTTAAGGTATGTAAATAAATCCCTCTCGTTATAATAATGATACCTTTTTTTAAAAGATTCTGTCTCTCTTACTGTCCTTATATATTTAAATAAAATTTGATTTATATTCAACCGTCTTATTTGAGTGACACCGAGTTTGAATATCTTAAGCTTAAAACTCAGCGAGCGTTGCTTAAATAAACATATTTAAAACTTTTACTATTTGACCGTCCCAGAAGGATACATTTCATGGAGAAAATTAAAAAACTTAGTTCAAACAAGGGCTAAGATTAAATTTGGAAAATCGTATTCACGAAATACTCAGTACATACGGCCTACCTATAAAATGTGTTATGTTAGATATATTAAGGGACTTATTAAAAGAATTATTATCATTCACCACAAATGAAATTTATCACAGAAAAAATAAGTAAGTTAATATATGAAATTATATATAAAATAACAATTCAATATCGTCATGATATTTTCTAATAGATATTTATTTAACTTTGCCCTGGCCTACGTGTTGGCTTAGGCTGTTGACAAGAAAGTCACCCGCATACGTAACTGCGTTTACAGATAACGTCTGAAAAATGGTGTCTGAAGCTTGATTGATTATAGAAAGTCCGAGAAGTTTGTTGACATAAGTACTTGGCGTGGATTGTGCTTTTATATTTTTATTTTGAACTAGTGCTTTGCTGCAACTCTGTACGTAGTAACTGATGTTATGATCAAACTTAAGAAACCCTAAATTCTTAGAAGGTTAAAAATCCTGTTTATGTGATATGTTTGTTGTATTATGGTGTTTTTTTGTTAAGCAATATGACACATTTTTATGTACATAAATCATTACAAGGTTTCGCATGTAAAATAGGAGATGTATTTAATTGTGGTCTTCATGATATTATCACTAGGGAAAAGTTATATATAGGTACTCTTAAGTATGTATATTAAAGTTCAGTATAGCAATTATAATACACACAGTTACATTAAATTATGTTTTATATTAAAATAAAAAACAACAAGTGAAGGCGATTGTAATATGTTTTAAAATACATTAATATCGTGACCACTCATGTGAAAATATTATAATGTGAATAAATTTTACATTGACGACATGATTCCAATGGCGGAAACATTTTATTTTGACAGTACAATAAATATAATATCTTTCGATTGTTTAATGCTTTCAAACACGCTTACACATATTGCGATACCAACAGCCCATAATGATCCTAATTCACATCGACATAGAACCCACTCGTTATATTAATAAATTTACGTTCTAAGTAGGAAGGCTGGGGAGCAATAATATATCATTATATTATTAACTTACCATCTCACCCTTGACAATAACAATAGCTTTTGAAATATTTGATATCATTATTCGACGAAAACCTTTACGAATTTTACTGCCTTTTGACATGCAATACTTTAATTCAATTCACAGGTACAACAGGTGGGGTCATAGTTTACTTAGACAGTAATGTGATTAAATTAAGTCTATTTGGTTTGGTCGTGAGCGTGATCATATCTCTGATGTATGTTGATAGTCATAATGTAAAATACCGTTACAATGTAAAAAGCTAAAGAACAAAGAAAGGATTCCATTTTTATTATACATATATATGTACATATGTATGCAAGATATTTAAAAATTTTAATGTGAACGAAAAGATGGATCCATTTTATGTGAAGTGGACAGTTATGAAAAATTTAATACATCCACTTTCCGTATCTTCAAAAGGACCTTGTCAAATAAACCTCTTAGCGAATAGTCGGAGATATAGCGAGATTTGCATAAGAAGGATTCAGTCGAGGGAAGAAGACCGTGTCTTGCATCTAAATAACGTCTTATATTTGTAAATATTGACTCTTGTCCGCACCCTTTTAGGAGGTTCGATCCCAATTTAAGGCAGTTTAGAGAGTTAAATCTAGAAATAGATTAACGTGATCTTCGTATCTAAAGCAAATTCACTTATTTTAAATACCGCATACTTATTAATTTTTCAATACTTGAGTGTGGCACTTCACATTAACTAGAAACGCAAAGAGTTATTGTTTAAAATAATAATCCAGCTTCTAAACGTAACTATTGTATCTATAGCTACTCTGTGATCAAATAATCATAAAAGCATACATTTATTGTGGCCCGAATTATTGAGGTAATAATAAATTACCACTTAAAGTTGTATATCAATTCTGGTAATTCGCAAATCATGTTATGTGATTCATTCATGAGTAAGGTTAAATTGTTTTTCGCTAAAGCTTTTAAGATGTCTATCTCCGATTGTCATGGTCGTTTTAAAAATGTCGGTTAAACTTAAGCAAGCTTCTAAGTAATAGTGAGCAATTCCATTTATCCTTTACAGTTATGATTTCATTGTATGTTTGCCGCAGTTTTCCTTGAGGAAATTATTTAAATAAGTTTTGACTGGTGGTTTTCATGGTTTAATGTTTGCATGCAGACGAGGTGTCAGTGAAAGTTTTTAAGCCTATTATTCCAATAGAACATAAAATATGTGTCCTATGAATAAATCATAAAAAGAGTTTTTTTAATCCACTTAACTAGAATAATATAGGAGGCCAATCATCACCTAATTGTAATAAAATATTTACCTTAACTATTTGATATTCATACTCGAGAAATCAAGATGAGAAGAAGAACCACAAAAGTCATGAAGGAATTATCAGATCCCGCTTAATAAATATAATTTCCACGCACATGACTCATTAAAACAATTACTAAGACATGCACAGCGTATCGTAAGATCGAGTCGTGCTCGCCGCGCCCAACTTTCGCGAACGTGATGCCACTCATGGGACAATCTGGCCATTGTATTGTTATGACGTATAGAAATGTTTTGACAATGAAAGTTATTTTGTTTGGGGTCGTGAATTGGGCTTGTATCTTTTTATATAGTAAAAAAAAACTATTATTTACATCTAACATTATATACATATATAATTTTGTACCTACCTCAAAATAATATGAATGTTACAAGAAATAATTAGAAATATCGCTTTATAAAATATTAGTTACTTTTTTTTAAATATCTATGTTATTATAAGGTACTGACCCAAGAAAATCTTAGGATACATCGTATTATTTTTAAAAAACATATTTAAAAATTTTATAACACTATTTTGTAAAATTTCCATATATGTCGCACTACTCTTGTTTTGCATTTCACGTGAATTTAAATATAAACAATGATTTATTTTCAAAATACAATATTAACATAATTGATTAAAATTATTTAAATCAATGTACTGTTGACTATAGACTTTAATGAATTTTTCGGTGACAATAAAATCGTTATATCAAACATTATTAAGAGCGATTAACAAAAACAAAATTGATTCTCATAATTATGTTCCAAAAGGGGCAGCTAACGATGATAATTTCTGATGCAATTTGAACGTGCCTTGTTTCAGAGCGGAAATATCAAATCATTCTAATTAAAAGTAAAAACAGTCTAATGATGGTCCAATGATACCTATTATTCGTGTTTTAATAATTATAACGATTTTAAACAAGAAATATTAAAGTATTTCAGGAAAAAGTCATGACCTAATATATGTTATAGTTATCTTTACAAGATAATATCCAGCAATTAAGTTGCATAAAAACTTACATTTAATACAAAGAAAACATAATAGCCATATAAAATATAAACTATCAAAGACAACAAACTTAGAAATATAAAAAAATATTACAGATCATTTTCTGGATAAACCACATAACGTGGACAGTTTTATACGGACGTAAACCTAAATGAAGACAAACTGTGGTTACACGTGCCGCTCTACTCGGCCAGACAAGTGGTTAACAGATTGTTTTGCTTCATTGGCGCTGTTTACCGCGACTTCCACTTTAGAGTAACTTTAAATAGACTTCGAGCTTTATTTTAGCACAAAATAAGGATCGTATATTTTTATTATACAGTTCCTTTTATGTACATTATTATCTTTACCCCCTTTCCTCATATACAAAAATAACTATTTGAATATACATTATATAATAGCCAACATATCTTCCGGATTAAAGAATGAGTATTATTTGACGTGATAATGGTGAAATTGATGCGGTGTTTTGTACTACGATTGTTCAATTTAAAGCCATTGGCTGCATTACAAACCGTTACATTTTAATGACATATTCAACAAAAACATAATCTATGCGGTTTCTCGGACGCCGGTTATTTCGCTGACGTCTCAGATAAATTGCCCGGAGTAAATACTTGAGAAGAAACAACAATAACATTTATTTTATGCTCATAAACTATAAAGTAATTTTATTCTATATTCAGAATTAATACGAGGGTTAAAGAAATAACCTTTAATTCATATTAGACTTACAATATATATTATTTTTCACACCATTTAGTAACAAGAAAAAAACAACTTGGAGTTTAAAATAATGATGTAAAAAATATCAAACCGTACTTCTAGATCTCAATAACACCTATTAGTTTCTCCAAATTGAGTGGCAATTGAATTTGTATACCTCTTTACCCAAGATAACGTGTTCTATGATCACTAATCAGTGCTTATTTGAGACTAAGCATTACTTGCTACGCGATGTTTGCACACCGACAACGGAAGTTTGAACAGGTCTCGTCGGACAGGTTCTTAATAATTAACATAGAGACAAAGCTTGAAAACCATTGAACGATTTCTCTAAAACATTCTTTGGTGTTCAACCACCCGTCCCAACGATATCTGTCTCATCTAGCTGTAATCTTATAAATGACATCTGATAAGATAGCGGTTATAGTGGAAATAAATTTATATCACTTATTTAATAGCTTGTGATTAAAGCTTATTGAAAACTATATATACGAAAGTCAAAGCGTTAAATATCTTATAAATATCCCTTTTATTTTCCAATCTTCCTATCAAATTGAATCATCAATACCAAATGCCTTTAATAGTATATCATGTTTATGTATCCGCTTTTCTTAACACGGTGATATCTCCTAATATTTTAATACTGTATTGGAGTCATCTCGGGCGACAACGTACGATCAGTGACATCGGACTAAATCTCTTTCGAAGATCACTTTGAGTTCGTCCGAACGATTGTATTAGATGTTTCTGTGTTTATTACCTTACGCACTAAAACCTGTTTTTATGACCGAGAATAATAGCTTTATGTGAAATTACTATGGAATTATGATCTTTGTCTCATGACTGTAGGCGGGTTGCGATAATTTGGTTAGCTCTGGGAATTAATGTTATATTACTTATGTACAATATGTCTTGCGGAATAATTAGGGAATGTTCTCTAATCACAAATATTTGTTCTATTGTATTTTTTTAGACTAGCTTTCCGCCCACAGCTTCGCCCGCGTGGATTTCGGTTATATCGCGTTTCCAAGAG